>QGOB01002372.1:0-25137 GCA_003313055.1 Termitomyces sp. MG145 | reverse complement strand
GGGGGATATGGTTTTGTTGGGGGAAGGGGCAGGTTGTGTGGGTTTGGTGCAAGGAGGTGGATAGTATCGGGGGGATTTTGGGTAACCTGCCAGTTTGGGGGTACGCCCCTGGGTGGGTTAGTCCAGGGTTGTAGCGCCAGTCTGGGGGTAGACCCTGGCTGATTGAGGGTCTGTAGAGTATGGAGTTTGGGTCTGGGGCCCAGTGGCACAGGGGTAAGGCAGAGTAGTGTTCGATGGAAGGTGCAGAGTAGGGGGTGTGGGGAGAGTTAATGGTGTATGGGCCCTCAGGGATGGGTCAGCCATAGTAGTCATACCCTGCGGGGGTGTAGGTGTAGGTGTACGTAGCCATTGAGTACAGGGTAAGGTAGAGTCTTGATATTATGTCAGGTCCCGCTGATGATGGGAAGTTGGTGGGGTCGTGACATGCTGTCTGAGTTGTAGAAAGGGCTACAATGATTGGAAATTCAGCATCCAGTTCACTGCACTGTCTGCAGTAAGGAGTAATGCACAATTGCCAAAATTGCAGGTCTTTTATCTCTGCATCTTTAAGCCATCATTATAATTGGTTGACTTCAGAGATTTTTCTGCATAGGCAGCTCCTTGTTCTGAGACAGTCCTGTAGGTTTCCTTTAGTATAGTCTATGTTTCTGCTGCAGTTTTGCCTGTGTTAATCTCTAGGCCTACCAGGTTCTTGATATTATATATCAGTAGTGCAAATCATTATATATATGCTATTTTTGGAATGATAGGTCAGTATCTCACCATTCAGTTTATGTGGTGAATCCAATGATTTTCTTGTGAGTTGTGTACTCTAGGTACTAATCAATAAAGTATCATATAATAAAAGTATTTGGATGTACCCTCAGTTTACAATAACAAACTGAGGTTACTCTATCACAAATCTTTGAGAATAGTAGCCCACTTGTGGTTGAGAACTGTATAGTAATGACAAAATAGATAAAAAATATACTGCTTACTAAAAAGGAAATAAGTAATAAGTTTTTGAGCATGTGACTGAGTGGCATATTTGGCTAAGTTCTCTTGCAGTTTTGACTTAAGCTGTGTCAAGGCTCGTTTCAACATACAGTCCATTGATATGGGGTGGAGGCCATTTTGGAAGGTGAGATAGGAGGCAGACAGCAGCTGTCTTGGCTAGATCTAAAAGAAGAATACAGCTTGAAAGTTCTTCTCAAAGGCAGCCCAGTCTATAAAGTTGTTTATTCCTCTAAGAAGACATGATGCCCTAAGTATATATGTTGAAGCATGCTTCATCTTCATAAAGAGGACTCAGGTAAGCTTTAGCATGTCAGAAGCAAAGGCTTTGTCACACACATAGATGTAGGTGACACTGGACTAAAGGACTTTATTTGCTCATCTCTTATTATAAGCATTTGAAAATGCGGGCAGGGGAATTTCACTATGTGCCACAGTGGAGACATTAAAGTGCAACATGGGGATAGCTTTTAAGAGTGCAGAAGGAGTTTGACAGAGCCTTTCTGATTTAGTGTTGTAAAAAATAAGAAAAGCTTGCCAAGTTTGCACCCAAGTCTCTAAGGCAAGGAAGCAGTTCTAGGCATTGTCCTGAGGGCTATGATTATCAAAGGAAGAGTCTCAATTAGCTGTTTGAGGCATGGAGACTGAAAAGGAAGCTAATAAGTTGCTAGTTGGGAAAAGGACCTTGAAAGGCATGAAATAAGAACTTGAGGTAAGAAGGAAGCTTCTGAACCACCTTTAGAAACTTGTTCTGCTGTAGAGGTAGCCTCTAGGGGCTATTACTTAGTCCCAGAAGTGGCAAATGAAGATCCAAAGAAATCTATTCAATGACTATGAAGAATTAGAGTGCTAGCTACCTGGCAGGGGAAAATTCAAAGCAAACATGTCTCAGGGTTTCCTATGCCAGAACTACAAATCCACTACTACAACTTCCAGAAGAAACATTAGAAAACAAGAGATTGATTTCAGTTGAAAATCCCTTATAATAGTATTGATCTTCAGTTACTGTGCTTGTGGTGAGGTAAGAGTGATACCAACCACTAGCCCTTGTCTAGGAGTATCTGAGGATATAATATGAAGTGGAAGTGATACACTACAAGTGGAGAGGCAAATGAAAACAGGCAATGAGGAGTGACAATGTCCAAAAAAGACCAGATGTGAAAGACCCAGAATGGGATATGATAATATAGAGGTCCTCCAACACTTATATCATACAAGTTATGCTCTGTGCTGATTAGAGTGGCTCTATCTCATTGAGGGCTTCACTCTTAAACCCCTGACTTCACTCCAGCCCTGACCATGCTGTGCTCAGTTACAGCCAATGCTTAATCCCAGCTCCAACCTTGTAGTACTCAATTATAGCTTTGAATCCAATACTCAATGCTTAGTTCCAGCACTGATATTGCTGCACTTGTTTAGGGCTTTATTTTCCAAAACTCAGTGCTCAATCCTAGCCCCAACCTTACTCCACTTAGCTAAGGCTTTGTTTTCCTAAACTCAATGCTTAGGCTCAGCTCTAAACCTTCTTTGGAACTTGTTGATAGTTATAGAGAAGGCTAATCAGACTGGAAATTGTCTTTTGCACAATGGAATAGGCAAATTCTCTTCAAGGACATTAATTTATCATAACAATTGTTCCTGAAAACTTAGCATCTCTACTAATGATATCAGTAAGAATCATTCTTCTCCCATTGCAGAGACCTTCAGTTAAATCCAAATTCCTATGGAGGATGACAAGAACACCAACTTGGTGAGCCATTTCATCCAAAGACAAACCATTGGCTCTCAAAGAGTTAGGATATTCCAGAAGATATGGTCCATCAGCATTTCCATCATCATCAGACTTGACAGAGTCTGCACTCCGCAAGATTTTTTGTCTCCTGAGAACCTCCATAGAACCATTAACAAAACTTTGCTAATGCCCTGACTTCTAACTGAGCATCATCCCCAGAAGATCTTTGTTCCTGAGCAATTAAAGAAGGTTTTTCAAATAAGACATTAAAGCATAGAATGTCATATCTCAAGTATAAATCTTCCTATTGAAAGAACTAGGAGAAATATTTCTGGCCTAGGTAAGTCTTGACAGAAACCAGTAGGGATTTTGTACAACATTGCATGGGCACAACTAGTTCTGAGGCCGATACGAAACAAGGTTAAGTAAGTTTGAGAAAGAGTGCAAAGGGATGGATATGCATAGCTTAGGTTACTCATGCAGCATATACTCGTGTGGAAATTCGTTGAGATGAGATACACTTGTATATAACCGGTGGCAGAAATGGTTCTCTTGAATCAAGTTTCTCACCATGCTGTCGGAGACTATTATGGCCAACAAATCATGGTATGACATTTATAGATGAATGATAATCCTCAGCTAATCATCGTACTGCACAAATCAGATGTGAGCCACCGCATGGAAGACAGCCAAAGGTACATACCACAATGTACAGAGATCCTGGCCAAGGGCTGACAGTTCCGTTACGCTGTCTGAAGAAATCACATTTCGTCTCGTGAAGGATTTCGGAGAATCTGTAGAGTTTTCCAACATCTCCAGGCGCGCGGCGCACATTCTTGAGGCCGAAAATTGCTTTAACTATCTCGACAATAGTTTTCTCTGCGTATATACTGCCAGGACAGTGGTGGAAGCCAGTACCCTGAAGGTTATAAGATGCTAGAGGACGAGTAGGGTTGACTTTAGTAGGTTCAGGGAAGTCCAAAGACTGTGAGACATCAACGTCATGATGGACTTGGAAGGCAACAGAAATCAAGAGGTTCGGACTGACATTAAGATGTGCATTCCTAAAGCTTGCCCAGATGCGATCCCCAGCTTTGAGTTCCAAATGCGGAAGTCCAGGACCTTGATCAATTACTGTGTCCACGGTAGCTTCTCTCCACAGACCTGGGTATTGTGGCTGGAGACCTGGATATCATATTAGCGATATCGGAAATAGGATACATGAAAAAGAGGCTAAGCTGACGCATCGCTTCGCGAACATATCCAAACAACAGGGCTTCATCATCAGGGCTCTTGCTTGCCACCAGTTCCACAATGGCTCTCCTCTCCTCAGCACGGGCATCATCCAAATAGAAATCAATAACGTTGACAGCAGCATGAGCATAGTTCACGCTAGCACCAACAGCAACACCAATAATGTTGCCTACCAGCTCATTTATAGGGCGGCCAGTCGACGCCAGGGCACTGAGGAAAGGATAACACGGCTTCTTACTGGGGGGGGAAAAGAAGGAGGAAACACGCGCTACGACCTGACCGAGCAAGTTCTGTTTGCAATTGGCAAGAGATCATGGATCAGTATAATGCACAATGATGGAAAGCTCACAGGTGAAGTTGAGGGCGAAATCTCGATGATAGCTTTGGCTGTAAGGCCGCCAATTATCACTGCAGCTCGACTTGCAGCCTCCTGAAGGCTAAATTGATTCTCTGGCTCGTCGAATGCAAGGAACGTCGTGCTAAGAAGTAATTCGAGCTGCTTGCATTGAAATGAAGAAGATGTCATACGTGTACTGCCGGAGAAGATGCAATCGAGTCAGTACAGTAGTAGATGTCTTAGAACTTACCAGCACTGTGAGCATGTCAGAAAATTCATTCTCAGTGAACATGCCCGAAGGGTTTTCCTTCGTCTTCAAATCAATACCGGTCTGTCTATCATTAGTTTGAAACGTTATTATGCATTAGAACAGAACTTACCAGTTTGTCAGCCGAAACGTGTGCTGAGACCGGATTGATAATATCCTTGACAATATCGACGTAGCGGCCTGACACATTAGGATACCTGATATTGAACTTGTTGATCCAGAGCTTGCATCGAGGATTCCGGGCGTGATACGTACTTCCATGATTTCTCTTTTATTCTGGCAACGATAGCGACAGAAAAGTCAGTGGTGTGTCGGTCAAGAGAATCTTTGTCAGGGAACAAGGCATGCATAACCATAGCTTTATCCTTATCATGCCTTGATAACATCTTATTAGTGCCGGGTATATTAGAATGGAGAAGCTTGCGTTACACACTTGGAGACCTCATCGAACATGAGAGCGGAACCATACCCCTTTCTTTCATAGATAACATTGAAGCGAGACGGGTCGCCGAAAACGGTCTCGATACCCACAAATGTGTTGAGGACCTTGGTGACAGGTAAAACTTTTGGTCGGCCAAAAGTGTACTTTTGGTCAATCTTCTGGCGTGTGAGGCTGTCCCTCATTTTCTGTGGAGTGAAGAAGGGATACAAGGAGTAGACCGAATTCTGTACACATATCAGACAATAAGTAGATTGAATGCCGAGAAAGTTGAGATACCCAAGAGAAGTGACGGGGAAGATGGCGAAGAAGTAGCTTTGGGACTGAGGATGGGTAAGTCACACTGATAAAAGTTAAAGTTGCTGTGCTTACGTTGTCCGCCCATTCCGCCGTTATTCATGTCTCTCTGGCAGTCATGAAAGCCCCAAGTTGTCAAATTAGCAGCTATATGGGAAATTAGGTCACATATACAGATTGAGTTTCAAGTTGTTTACGGGTGAAGTCACTAGTATAGAATCTATCGCCTCGGACCAAGGCAATGGCATCACCGAGTACAGCCCGAGTTGTCTAGGTAGTGCTCAGAAAATATTCCTTTGACATAGGAGTACTACTTACAGTATAACCACAAGCAAATTGAAGCGCGTCTGTCAGTGGCATAGTCGACTCAGCTTGTAGACCAGTCTACAAAATCGTGAATCAAGAACAAGGTAGGTGTGACAGGCAGCTACACACATAAAGTTCCAGGTTGTCAATGTGGCCATAAAGGCGACGCGCAGTACTCTGGTTGTCCGTCAGGAACATAAAATAGGAGACGAAGAGACTTACAGCGATTTCAGGGTCAGGGTTCCACTCTTCAAAGGTCTCAAACTCTAGCTCAGCTCAGTTATATGCGAAGACATAGTGAACTTGATTTATCTTCACCTCGAAGTCCCAAAAACTTCCTGAACTCATTCATGGTACACAGACCCCAGGCACGAGATTGTTCAATACCCATGATTTCCACAAGACGGAGAACAGCAGGTGTACCGCGACCGCGAAATGCACCAGCAGGGCTTTCAATCGCCATGTAAAGAATTTCGGCGAGATCGTCATCAGAAAAAGTTCCATGAGGGCTGCGCTTCAGTCTACCGGGAATGATATATCAAAAGGGCATTTGTCTTTAGAATATGGCTACATACCCTGAGAATGTACGTTCGGCTGGGTTGGATGCAACATTATTGAAAAGACTAGCCAAAACGTCAACATCTCTAAAGGATAACTAATAAAAAGTCAGAAACATGATGAGAACAGATAAACGCCAACATTTTACCTCTGTAAACGGCCTGCTATCAAAAACCTCTCTGAAGACGTTCTCCGTCCATTTTTGGTCTCTCTCAGAGAGCGTTGCATGCCACTTGATTAAGACGAGGCTCCACAAGAATGAATGAATGATATTTTAGACTTGACTCACCCGATAGAGAATGTTAAATTCAACGCTCACGTGGTTACCGAGGCCACGATCAACCTTTATATCATCGGTTTTGATAGTCTGAGAATACTGTCAGCGCACTTGCAGAGGCCAACAGTATTTGTGAGACATACATTGAATGCGTCCATGTTCCAGTTCCACCCTTCAGACTTTCCGAGAAAGCCAGTGACATAATCACCCATGACTGCACTCATAAAATGTCCACAACTGCAAGGATACCTAGTTGTAATATTGGAGAGTGGGGTATGGATGAACGAACTTGATTAGTCTTGCCGTTTGGAAAATTTCTTCATCTTGGAGGGCGAATTGTGCAGGATCGCTGGGTGGCGGATCGAACCAACGCCTGCGCTCATTGATCTTAAGGAGCCTTGCAGCAATGTACTGCAGGGGGTAAAAAGTAAGAGCGATAGACCGAGTAGGACAACATAGACGTACGTTATGATTGCGGCTGAAGAGGACGAGAAGCACGCTCGTAGCTGGCGCAAGTAACAAAAGACGCTCCTCGGAAAAAGTATCCGGGAAAAGAAGGCCGCGACCAGAAGCCTTATCACGAACTTTGTCCTGGGCCTCTTGATCTGGGTTGGACTATGAACGGACTTCCACGCACAAAGCAAAAGGAAGCAGCCTACTGTCACCATACAGTGGACTCAGGTCGAGATAGGAACTCGCGTTGTTGATGTGAATATTCTTTGGATCGGTGCGGAATAGCGAGTGAGTGACTATTGACGCAAACGCAAAGATCAAGCTGGACATTCCACCAGGGTGGTTTTGCGTCTAACGGTATAATGAGATGAATAGATGTTGGATTGTAATACAGACGTGCCCCATGTCGCATAAGGATAGTATCAAACACAAGCCCAGGATCAGGAAGAGATGTGCTTGGGAGACCGGCTTTTCCTTGAACACTTCTTGCGTATGGCCTACCGGCGCGGCCGAGATCTGGATGCTGAAGATTGTTCCCTCCTCCATCGGCGTGTCTGAAGGAGTCGTGAGGCCCAAGGTAAGAGGCAGGAGGATGAGGGACGGTATTGTAGAGCATATCAATGGTTCTATCGTTCATCCTTTTCGCAAGCTTGCTGTTCGGATCGAGTCGAGCAAGAATATCAAAACCAGTGGCGAACTGTTGATACGTCAATACTTGTTCGAGCATCATCATCAAATAAACCCACTGCTCCCTTGCGGTCATCGACAGCTGTGGGGTTTCTCACTGTATCAAAGAAAGCATTCTATGCGATTGTGAGAATAAATGGGAAAGAAGAAATAAATTGGACGTACAACTTGAGACAAGTTCGGTTTGTAGAGACCTTGGGCTTTCAAGGATTCGACCTTGCTACATGTCAGAATTACGTCTGGAAACACTATTTAAATATTGAACTTACTCTGTTGACGAAGTTTGTTACAGGAGAGTTCCCCTCCCGTCTGCCAGAAGGATCGGTTGTGATCTGCCAGTCGTAATAACCAGTAGGAGCCTCAGGAAGCGGACGATTTTTGAGGAAGATAGCATCGGCACCAATTTTCGCGAGATTGAAATCCTCCATGGCAGTAAGAGAGTTCCAGTACCTATGCCTTGGCTTTTGTTCCCGATATATATTTATAGGATGAATCTAGGGCTTCATGCCGAGGAGAAAAGGTAGTCATGTGGCAACTGCAATAATTGTAGTCAAAAGTCAAATTGTAGAACCAAGTCCAGTGACGGTGCGTCTACCGTAGATCAGCGTGCACATCGGCGATCTCCATCAGCCCCACGGAGAAGGAACACCTAAATATAGTCTCACTGTGAGCCTGATCTTGGACATTGGTATCCCTTATAAGTAGATGAAGATGAGCACTAGGAGGGGATATCAAGTTTAGTTTCCGTTGGCATTTCGCATGAGACTAACAGTACTTCTATTTGGAAGAAGTCATTTAAAGTGGTGTCAGTGAGCCCAGTACTACTTAGATGATCTCGTCATTACCTCCTAGCTTGCACCTCCTCGAGAACTCAAACTATCAGCGGGTCGAGGATTGATGCCATCCGCCAACGTCTTCTATACTCACAGGATGTACAGACAGCCTCTCTGCATTGGTTTGAGTCGATGTGATCAGCAGTACGGAGAATAAAGCAGAAAAAGTAGAGGAGAGTCCGCGAATGTCGGCATACTCGAGAGGTATAAATTAAACCTTGTCGACATGCTACGATACACCGAGGTAATCCTGAACCGAGGACCAAGGAACGCTGACTATGCCAGAGAATCATAAAGAAACGTGTGGGTGTTATTTCATGAGGTCGAGTTGAAACATGCCCGAGGATTTCGAATTTAATGGGATGAGAACTTGTCATCCGATCACCGACGATGAAATGAGCATTCTGAAGACTCTGAAGATAGGTTGGAAATTATGAAAGATGTACATCTGAACGCTATCGAATTGATCAATCAAGTCAACGTCTGAAGTTACTTGACAAATGGACATTCGACACGTTGGCGGTGGAGTCAGTAACTTCAAACAGTGACATCACGTATTGACGTGAGAGTCCATAGGGTAATTACAGAATTGCAGTTCCATTTTACGTTGTTACGGCGAGATTTCATGACGTCCTTATCTGGCTTTCGAGTAATAACCATAGCACGAGAGACGTCTTAAGAAGTTCATTAATAAGGAGGCTGCCAGATATGTATTTTCAGGAGAACGCCTTGATTGGGGGGAAGGGCAGAGAAACGAAGATTCCGGAACTCATGGCCATGCTAGAAGATCTCGGTGCAAGATTTCGAGCCAAGAAGCTATGAAATAATTCGTGCTATCTGTCAAGCTACCTCAGTCTGTCGAAGAAACTAGTGTAAGCTCCAACTGACCTCATGCAACCGTCATTCGAGAGTCATACAGTACGTTTATTTCAAACGTTCCAAACTTGCGTCAGCTTGAAACATATATTACTTATCGATGTCTTATCTTGAAATTAGAAGTATATAATCGTCCTTATCACTGAAGTTCAAGTCATATTTTGACTCACAAATATCAGAGTGATAATTTGCAATTATTCTACTGCGTAAATGACCATGCTGCGTCAGGTTATGGACCCTGGCCCTAATTTCAGCAAATTAACTTCCAACACCTTACAGTTTCCGATGCTGAATGGTATGAACTATCACATCTGGTCGGATAATATGAAGTCTGCATTACAAGCCAAGTCCTTCTGGGGTGTTGTGGTCTGGCTGTGAGTCATGCCCCATCAAACCCCCTTCTGAATATCTCAAACTCATGACATCCACCTGCCCTAGTGAGTATTATAGTATTGCATCAGGGAAACTGGGAAATCCAAGTTAGACATAGCTACCACTAATCATCAGTAATTATGCATAGATACATGGGATATCACTCACTTGACTGCACTGCAGGAATTGGGAGATTTTTCGGGAAGAAAAACCCATTAAAAAGATGTCAAATTATTTCAAATTAGTTTTTCTCATGTATTACATAAAATTTATCTTGAGAAACAAAAAAGAAAAAGTTAAACAATTTCAATGCTTTTCCTTGAGGAGAACAATTTCTTTTCCTTCTGATTTTTCCTAAGATACAAATAGAAAAAACGAAAAATGTTTCCAGTTTTTTTCTAGAGAAAAACATAATGTTTATCTTAATGTGTTCCTTTGTAAACACTTGTCATATTTCTTTCAAATGTTCTCAGGTAAAATCCTTTGTTTTATCAGAAAAATTAATGTCTTCCAAATTTTTCTGATAAAACAAAGGATTGATACATAAAACAGTATGGCATGAAGGGCAATAGTCAGGGAGTATAACTAGTCAGACATCCTGGAAAAGTTGATTTCAGCACCTCCAAGCTTGCTGCAATCAGCTTGGGTACTGGCACTAGGCAAAGATCAGTGAAAGGTACTTTAGGGGAAAACCCAAGTCCTCACACAGCTTGTTTATACAGATCTGGCATGAGGCAATGATATTTGGTTGGCAAAGCCCTGATGTTGTTGAGATATACAATATAAGTGTTGTAGACTCCTTTGTAGAGGTCAGTATTGGAGGCTTGGGGAACCTTGAGTTTCTTGACCTCCATGGACAGCTGCATGAGTGTGGCATGAATCTGGCAATTGATCAGAATGACTCCAAAAGAAGTAAACATCATGAACTAATGCAAGTTGCCACCAAAGCAGCCATTGGTGCTGTCACCTCCAACTCATCCAGGTATTAAGCAAGCAATGATCTGAGTTGATTAGCATGTTTTACCACTAATGGTGCTCCCTTATCTGATGTGAAGAAAGCATCTTGTAGAGTAATGATGATTGCAGTATGTAAGAATGGCTCCTTCTTATTGATGTATCCAGTGGCTTGATCCTACTCATATCAGACATGTTTGTTAATATCATACACATTTCACATACTGTGCTAGCTGTAAATAGATACTTCTCATCTTTCAGAAGATCTGCCATCTTCAATGCTTTGCCTGGTCCACCAAGTGGATATCACTCTTTTACAAACCCAGTTGAGACTTTCTTTTTCACATCTCCACAGAAACTTTGCAAGTGGTTCTTAAGCTGTCAGTATGAACATGAAATCAGCAGAGTGTTATGTTCAAAGTTCAAGAAATATACTATCCCTCCAGTGTCCTTCTAGAATAAGACATCAATCTTCATCTGCTCAGCATTGTCATCTTGTCCTAGCTCACATGCTGTCCTCACAAAGATCTAGCAGAGAGTTGCATGAACTTCATTCACCTTGATGTATGATGAAACAAAGATTGCATGAGCAATAACTTGCTAAACTGTAAAAGAAAGAATGCTTGTGAGAGCACTGGGCTGGCCTTGTATGCCAATGTACTGCTCACCAGAGCCTGGTTGACAATTATGTGGCAGTTGGGAATATAGGGTTGATGGAGAGTGAGCCAACTAGATACTTTTTCCTTTTCTGGTGGACTGTGTCTGCTACATCTTAGTCTTGATCTTCATCTACTATGGTGTAGTCTGACAACTACTTGGTCTTAGCAATAATGTCTCCTTCCAGATTGGTACCTAGGCCCAGAATCAGTAATGAGCTCCCAATTCAATTTGAAAAGAAATGTCTCATTACAACTGGCTGTATATCAGAGTTTTGTAACATGCCCTTGATGTACTGGCTTCAATGATAAGGTTCCTAATGCCTAGCAAGTACATGTGTAATGCCTGAAGGGCTCTATACAGACTATAAAGCTCCAAGTCAGGCTGGTTGAAGCAGTCTTTTTATTTGTTAAGCATTATGGAGCCAAACCAATTATAGCATTGCTGCTTCCAGTTGTTGCTAGTGCACTGGCAAAGGTAGTAGCCAACCACAATATATGGCATATTGACTGCAAGGATGACAGCGTCAGCAGAGTTGTAATTAATAGGAACAAGAGGCTTAGCATCTTGCAAGGTCTTAACAAGGTCTTTCTAAGCATTAACCTAGTCAGGTCCAAACTCAAAGCAAATGCCAGTGCAGGCAAGCTATGTTAAGTGGTGATCCTGATGAGCAAAGTTCTTAAAGAACATGCATAAGACACTAATAGTTTTTAGGAAGGTGCAAACTTCCATTAATGTCCAACAAAGACCCCAACATTTGAGTAGAGCTAAACAACATTTATCTGGGACATGACTGTTAGGAGTGCAAACATGTCCTAATATCTTGAAGGTGGAGGCACAAAGTACTAGTTTGTGACAAAAAAACCTTCCTCTGCAATACTTCATACATTGGAAGACCCAGTTAAGGAGCTCAAAGAACTCCCATAGAGCTAAATGGATATTGGGATTAGTGGGATGCTTAGTGGGTACACTCTTAACAATTTTCCAGTCTTTGGGCTCCTTAACACCCACATTATCAATGAAGCTAAGTACATTATGAGGGATCTCTAGCTAGAGGATATATGTTACATTGTCATGGAAGATGGGCACCAAATTTGTTCAGCCTATGGGAAGCATCACCAAACAAAGGGTGCTAAATGGAATCTGAAAAGTTGTTAGGTTCCTTGATGCTGGGTCAATGATGTGCTTGTCATATCCAACATAGAGGTCCAGTGTAGCACTGCAAAGGCAACTAGTAAAGGATTCTACAGAATGGTCCAGGAATTGGGGAACACCAGAGGAGAACACCAGAATGATGTATAGTGACTCAATTTAATGATTTGAGGCTGTGTACTAGGCACAACTTTCCATTTTTTTTCAATACAGAGAATCAGCATGACTGGTAAGCTAAATTATATGGTTTGTAAACACCTGCATTAATTTTGTGATGGATGATTTCACAGACTTCTTTTTCTAGGCCTGGGAGTATAGGGCAAATGTGTTGGACCTAGGGGATGTGGGAAATAGTGGGGATGCAAGTGGTGGAAAGAAATCTGGCCAGAGGCTATCTTTTTTTAGAGTCTTTCTAGGCAAAGGCATTTTCTTGCTTAACAACCAGATTGGGAAGCACATTAAGCTTGCCAGTGGTGAAGAAACTGGTGTCATGTTCCTTGACAAAAGTTGTGTGTTGTTCAGCAGTAAAACAATTAGTGGGCATAAAAGGGGGGAGATTAGGATCTAGCTTAGGCATGTTGGCTAATGGGTTGTCATTGATATTTTGTTCTATACTAAAGTCTTTGCTGACTTGGCTAGTGACTGGCTTGATTTTCAATGCTATAGGTTGGTATTTTTTTTTTTTTTTTTTTTTCAAAAATTTGGACTCCTTTGTGTTCTAGCAGGTTGTGTAAGGGCAAGCTTACACAACTGGCAGAGGGATATCCAAAGATGTATTAGCAAGTGACTACAGTGTACAGGGCTAGCTACTCACCTGGAAGATGGATATCCAAACAGAATAAGTCTGGGGAATCCCTATGCCAGGATGTGGACGCTTCTGAGGCCCCAGAAGCATGAGAATCAACTGTATAGTACATATAAGCCACTGAAAAAGAAGTGTGAGAATAAAAGATGAAAAACTCGGACATTGTCAGAAAATGGATTGGTAATGTCCATCAGGTGACTCTGGCAAGTCAGGTGGTCAGGAAAGGGTCAGATGACCAGGAAGGGATCAGATGACCTTGGGAACAATGTCAGGTGATCAGAAATGCGGACACAATATGTACAGAGAATATCTAAATAGGAGAAGAAGAGAAAAGGAAGGAGAAAAAGGAAAGGAAACAGGAGAAAGAAGAGAAGAGGGAATGGTCCCTGGGGATTGTCCCCTTACATCACCCCCTTCTAGAGTGCAGTGTCCCAATGCACTGGATGGTGGCATGACCAGACAGATTGTAAGAGTGCTGGAGAAAATGCATACAGGCCATGAATGTTCCTAGGAGCATCTGGATGTTGCTCGTAGAACTCCTTCACCAGGAGCGGTGCCCGGACACCCTTGGCTAGCTCCCAGGATGCGTTCTCATACCCATAACCCTTCCACTTGACCTGGTACTGGAGCTAGTGGTGAAAGATGCAACTATCCAGGATTGCTTCCACCTCATAGTGTTCCTTATCATCCACAATTACTGGTGGTGGTGGAGCATCCACCTGCTGGCCTGGGATTGGGTCAGCGACTGCTGGGCAGAGTTTGACCACATGGAAGACTGGATGAATCCTGCACATTGCACAGGGCAGGCATAGATAGTATGCAAGATGACCCACTGCATGTTCAACCACATATGGGCCAAGGAACTTGTGAGAAATTTTCTTGGATGGGTGTGTGGTCTGGATATCCTCCACATCCAGATAGACCTTATCTCCTCGGAGGTATTCTGGTGCTGGAGTCTGGCACTGGTTGTAGTACTGGGCCATGTCATCCTTGGCCTTGGCTAGGGCTGCCCTTGCCTCCTCTTGCAACTGCTTCATACGATTCACAAATTCATTAACAGACTCATTCTGAGATAGGCATTGGCATGGTTCAAAACCCATGCAAGGATTGTGTCTAGTGTCAAGCAGGAAGGGTGTGGTCTGTGTTGTGGAGTGCACATGGTTTTTGTACTGGAATTCTGCATCTGGAAGCAGCTCATCCCAGTCATCTTGTTGTTTGCTGCAAAAGATTCAGAGGTACTGTTCTAGCTCCTGGTTAACGTGCTCTGTCTGACCATCTTACTGAGGGTGATATGCGGTAGATGTCTGGAGCTTGATTCCCAATAGGCAGTACAGCTCCTAGGTGAATTCTGCAACAAACTGGGGACCTTGATCTGACACAAAGGTCATGCAGCTTCCAGATATTTTTGCAGTACAGATTGGCAGCACCCAGTTGCAGAGCAGGTGGTAGTGGTGGAGATGAAGTGCACTCTCTTTCCTACATTGTCCACAACAACCATGATGGCATTGTAGCCATGCACATCTGGCAGTTCTGAGATAAAGTCCACGGAAACCATGCTCCATCTTTCCTCAGGAATGGGAAGAGGGTACAGCTTGCCCACTGGCACCTGATGAGAGGGCTTGGTCCTAAGACACATGTTGCAAGTGCTGGTGTAGGTGCCTATATAGCATGACATCTGGGGCCACCAGTAGCTACATGATATCAGCTTCAGAGTCTTTTAGCATCCCAGGTGTCCTGCAACCTTGGAATTGTGATGTTGCTGTACAATCTGCCGCCTCAGTTCCAGGTCATTTGACATGTAGATGTGTTCCTGGAAGGTCAGAATCCCCTGGTTCAGTTGCCATTCCTAACTGTGGACAGAATGAGTCCCTGTCTGTCAACCTGCCTTGAGCGTCGCCACTGCTTTAGCCACCACATCCTCATGGAGTTCTTCCCAGTTGCCCTTCCATATATCTGCCAGAATGAATACTTCTTCACCCTGAATCACCAGACCCTCAAGTGCCCAAATTGCAAACAGCTCTAGCTTGAGCAGGACAATATTGTCATTGTCACCTGCTCCAGTCCTGTGGTCTGCCCAACGCAACAATGCATCTGGCTTATCCATACTCTGACCTGGCCTGTGATGAAGTATGAAGTCAAAGTTGGCCAGGTAGAGGGACCAATGGGCCTGTCATTGGTTGAGCTTCTTTGTGGTGCAGAAGTACTCTAGGTTCTTGTGATCCATCCAGACCTCAAACTGATGCCTGGCTCCTTCTAGAAAGATGATGCCACTCTTCAAAGGAATGGATGATTGCCAGCATCTCTTTGTCATGGATCTCATAATTACATTCCATGGAATTGAGACTTTTGGAGTAGAATGCAATGGGGTGCTACTTCCCATCCTCCTTAGACTGCTGGGAAAGGACAGCTCTGGTTGCAAAGTCTGAGCTGTCCACCTCCACATGGAATGGCAGATCATTGTCAGGGGAGATGAGAACAGGTTGAGAGGTCACCACATGTTTCAGGGTCTTGAAGGCCATCTGTTGAGCATCCATCCACTGCCAAGGGCTGGTCCTTTGAAGTCAGGTCAAAGAGAGGGCAAGTGTGATGCAAGAAGTCCTGGATGAACTGCTGGTTGAAATTAGTGAACCCTAGGAAGGATTTAACCTTCTTGTTCTGGGGCACCAGCCAGTCTGCTACTCCAGCTACCTTCATTGGGTCCATCTCTGCTGTACCATGCAAGATGAAGAGTCCAAGGTATTCCACTTGGGTCTGCTCAAACTTGCATTTCTCCAGTTTCAGGTAGAGCTGGTATTGGTGGAGGCATTCCAGAACCAAACGTACAATGCAGCGGTGCTCCTCCAGGGTCTTTGTGAAGATGAGGATGTCATCAAGGTACATGCACACCACCCCTTCCACAATGAGGTCACAGAAGATGTCATTCATCATGGTCTGGAATGTAGCGGGGCTATTGGTGAGGCCAAAAAACATGACCAGCAGTTCAAACAACTCTTGGTTTGTCTGGAATGCTGCCTTCCACTCATCTCCTTTCCTAATGTGCATGTTGTTGTAGCCCCAGCAGACGTCTAACTTGGTGAAATATTGTGGACCATGGAGGTTATTGACTAGCTCAAAGATGAGGGGGAGGGGGTAGCAATTCCTGACAGTAAGAGTGTTCAACACCTGGTAATCCTGTACTAGCCAAAGGGAGCCATCCTTCTTTTTTGATGAAGAAGACAGGGGAGGCCATGGGCACTTGGAAGGGTAGATCCTACCAGACTTGAGGATCTCATGGAGGAAGGCATCAAGCTCATTCTGCTCCTTTGGCACAAGCAGATAGACCTTGCAGTTTGAGGGCTCTGCATTGGGAACTAACTCAATGGTACAATTCCACTGCTTGTGCTCTGGGAGGGAGTCAAAGGAGGTCTTGAAGAATATATCCTCAAAGTCATAGAGGTAGTCTGGTATGGTGTATCTGAAGGACTTTGGCTGCATGTTCTAGGTGAAGGCCTCTGCTAAACACTGCAGTGTGGTCTGACTGGCACAGATATCAGCAGTGACTAATAGTTGGGGTGGCAGGGCAGCAAGGATCTGATTGCCTTCCTCAATGACTTCATCTAGAGTGTCAGGCTCCAGAGTTCCCTGCAAGTTGCTACCGCTAGCTTGTTCCAATTTGGGGTCTCCTCTTAGTCCTGGAGCATCCTTGTGAGGGGCCTCCTTATAAGAGAATGCTAAGGGAAGAGGGTCCAACAGTTCCAGGTTGGAGTAGGGCAAGGAACCCTATTGACAGGCTCAGACTGCAGCTCACTCCCAAGCACAGACATGACATTCCAATCTGGCTTCCTCCACGCATGTGGAGCACTGACACAGACACTGACTCATTTTGACTTCCCCAGTAGACCAGTCAATATCTGGATTATGTAGGTGCAGCCAGGTGTAACCTAGAATGACGTCCTGCTTTCCTAAACTAGTAATGGAAAACACCACCCACTTGGCATGGTTGCAATAGCAGAGGATGCACTCCATAAAATACCAGATAGAGCCAGCTTCATTGAGAGTATCATCAATGTTGTATGGGTAGAAGAACTCAGTTGTCAGATTAAGCAGTTGCAAGCATGTGCAGACCTCAATTTGGTCTGCCCTGATTGAATGCACAATGGAGATGAGCCTCATAATAATGAGGCTCAAGCACTGGAAGCTGGTTGGGAGGAGGACAGTGAGCCTCCTCTGGGTAATGCCAAGGACAACAATGTACAGCTAGAAGAAGCATTGGCCTCTCCAGAGACATTACCGTGTCTTTGGAGAGTCAAAGACATAAAATGGCATTATCAGGTGAGTGCAGGGTATGGTAAGGACACTCTGTTCAACAAGATTGTCAAATAGCCAGAAGACTATAAAGACTTCCAGATGTCAAAGGATCTAAGTTGGACAAGGAACTTAGCTGGACTCAAGGTCCTATGTGTTCCTCAAGATTGGGCCCTGGTCACTCAGCTATTAGACCAAGCTCATATGCTGTTGGGACACTTTGGAGCCTAACAGACAACAGATTTTCTCTGTCAATGGTATTAGTGGCCCACTATGGTGGCAGACATGCAAGTATTTTGCAATACTTGCAAAATGTGTTCAGTAATTGAAGGAGGTAAATCACCAGGCAGCAGGGAAACTGCATTCCTTGCCTATACCAGTAAAACCCTGGGATTCCATTGAAATGGACTTTATTGGTCCATTACTAGAGACCAAAGGATTTAATTACCTTTGAGTGATTATATGTTGAATGACCAGCATGATTCATCTCATACTGGTACATACAACTATGATGGCTCAAAGCTGTCATGGATCTACCTTTGGGAGATAGTGAGGCTATATGGCTTTCCTAGCTCCATTGGAAGCGATTGTGATCCCAAGTTCACATCTAAATGGTGGCATGAACTACACAAGTTGTTAGGAGATAAGCTTCTAATGTTGACATTGTTTCATCCTCAAATGGATGGACAAATGGAGCATGCCAACCATAGTGTTGGCCAAATACTGAGGTTCATAGTGTGGCCAGACCAATGAGATTGGGTCAACTGGCTGAACATGACAGAGTTTGCAATAAATGCAAGCATGTCTGAGATAACTAAGTTTGCACTGTTTGAGCTGAACAGGAGCTACATGCCATCTATGCTAAAGAAGATCAGGTCTGACTCCATGATACCAAAGGGTATCAAAGATTTTGCAGCACAGGTGCTGCAGAACTTGGCTGTGGCCCACAATGCAATTATTGAGGTAGCTGGTGTATCTTTCAACAAAAAATCTGATGCTTCCTAAGGGGAAAGCAAGGAAACTCTGCCCTAAATGGGTGGGACCATACAAGATATTGAAAGTCTATGATGAGACTTCCAACTATATGCTGGAATTGTCAGGAGTTGTGAGATCTTGAAGGCTCCATGCAAAGTTCCATATATCCCTACTATGGCCTTATAAAGCTGCAGATGATGGGATGTTTCATAATTGCACTACCCCAGAGCCATATGACTTTGGGGCAGCTGACAATCAGGCATGATTTGTTGATGACCTTATATGTTATTAGTGAGGTGCGAGCAGATTGGAAATCAAGGTTTGATGGAGCCTCAAAGGATACAACTTGGAAACCTGTAGATATGTGCAAGGACCTAGAGGCCCTTGACCAATACCTGGAGATCCAGGGTGTAAAACATCATGGACAGCTATTATGACAACACAAGTCATCATGAATAGGCTAAGCCAGCACTATTAAATAGTGATACCTAAGCAATGGCTGCAGCAAGCTATAATTGGGAGTCTCTGCATTAGTCAGCCAAAGTTTAACTATGGCTGAGTTTGAAATTCTTTTTCCTTCTTTTAGAGTATAAAGACCAACAAAGGTCATGCCACTCTGCCATAAAAACAAAGACCAAGTGATTGGGGAGGCAGTTTTGACCCATCTCTTCCTTATCATTTAAGCTAGAGTGGCTGAACAGGGGAGAAAGAAATAGATTGTGGAGGTGGTAGGGCCAGGATGTGGCCCTGCCATCATATGGTGTGAGCCAACAAAGAGGACATGTATCATTCCCCCCTCAATTCCAGGAAGGCTCTTCACAATGAGGATGTCAACTAACATCCTAAGAGATTTACAATGGTCCTCAAATAGTGACTATATAACCTGTATGGTTGCAGGAGGCTAGCCACTATATGTTACCACAACAGGCTGTAGTAATGCACTTGATTCCAGTTGCAGGTCCACAAGCACCTGCAACATTAACAAGTCCAGGGACAAGTCAAAACAGGTATGCACCTATTTCTCCCATGATATGGAGGTAGACAAGAATGTGTTGGTGCAACCAACAACTATTGAGATGTCTGAATCTTCATATGGGACAGACTTATATGGGGCACATAGGTGATGTCCCTAAGTCTGAGGAAAAGGAAAAGGCCCAAGGGCCTTCTCCCAATGTGGAAAGTAACAAGCAATTGGCTTGTTTGCTACAGCATCTGCATGATGCAGAAGTTTCTGAAGATGTTGGAATCAATGTTCTCCAGTACCCAGTAGTGCAGGTTGCTTTCAATCAAGTTCTTAACAAATTTGAAATAATAAAAAGGCAGTGTGATGAGGCCCATAATGACCTCTATCAGGTAGCAATGAGAGTGGGGAAGCAGACAGCCTCTCCTGGAGAAGATCTGCCTAAGAAGTGACAGGACCTTCCATCAACACCTGTTGTTGTTGCCCTACATAGAGTCCATCCCTTAAGGAAAGGACATTGTCATAGAAAATCAGTCTTGTCCAAGACAGGTCAAGGAAAAGAAGAAGGGCAAAAAGCTGCCCCTTCCAGAGATTATAGTAACTGGGTCAGCTAACCCAGTTCCAATCATTTCTACAGGCCCAGCAAGGCCTATGCAGATTCCATTTGGCAGCATAGTAATGCTACCATTGTCTTAACCAGTGTGGCTAGTGCAGCAAAGGGCAGCAAACTAGCTGCACCTGCTTTACTAGAGCACCTCTCAAGGAATGTGCCCAAAGAGGCCAACACCAGCACTATTGAGGTTGAACAACCTCATACTTACACATTTCCCAAGAGGTACCCTGAGAATACTGTAACAATAATGCATTGGGAGGCAAGTGACAAAAATTTCTTTGTACAACAGCCTACTGAGGGGAGGAGCAATGACAATGGGTCAGATGAGGAAGACTCATCTAGAACTTATCAGGAAATTGAGCCTGATGATGATGCACAGATGCATCAACTAAAGAAGTCTCACAATGCTTAGGTTGAGTGATGCTTAGCACATGATGTGCAGAAGTCTGCTTGGGACTTCCAGCATTTGAATGATACTGTTCTTGGCTATCTGCCAGATGGCTGGGATACAATTCATATTCAAAGGTGCTGGGAGTGCCAAAACAACTTTAGGGGCATGCTGCACTCTGATTATTATTGGTTGCCAACAACCAATGTGATTTATGTAAGCAAGAAAGCAAAAATCACTTGCTCACATGAGATGGCTAGGATGGCTTATATATTTCAGTGCCTATTCAAAATTGTATTCATGGGCACCTTGAGGTGTACTCATGAATCCAATATCATGGTCTGAGGCAATTGCATGTGCTTAGAAAGCTTTATTTAGCAGAGTAAGATTTGTCTGAATTCTAAAGAAAAAATTGTGCTTCCATCAGGTGCTATGATTCATAACTACTCTGGCAAACAACTATACATGGATTGTATCAATGAATGGCACTGGAAGCACCTCAATCAGACCATTACTAGACAACTTTCCACTAATGCCAACCCAGATAATGAGCAGACCATGCTTCAACAGACATTTATCCATGAGGTCACATACTTGGACAGTGCAGGTCCCAGGGAACTATCTTGAAAAGAGTGCATTGAAGCCATTGAAAGCACATCATATGCACTATACTGGCCTGCAGAAGTATTTGATGGCCTTAAAATTCCATGCACTAAAGGATCCTGACTAGTGCCATCAGCAGCTACTAAAATTCAATCACTAGGCTGCTAACACTCCAGTACCAGCTCACAGTTTATGCTCTGACTGATAACCAACCTGTAAGGGGACAATCTCCAGGGACCATTCCCTCCTTTCTCCTTTCCTTTTTCTCCTTCCTTTCCTCTTCTTCTCCCCTTTAGATATTATCTGTACATATTGTTTTTCCCAAGGTCATCTGATCCCTTCCTGGTCATCTGACCCTTTCCTGACCACCTGACTTGCCAGAGTCACCTGATGGACATTATCAATCCATTCTCTGGCAATGTCTGAGTTTTTCATCTTTCATTCCCATACTCCTTTTTCAGTGGCTTATATGTACTATACAGTTGATTCCCATGCTTCTGGGACCCCAGAAGTGTCCACATCCTGGCATAGGGACTCCCCAGACTTATTCTCTTTGGATATCCCTCTGCCAGGTGAGTAGCTAGCCCTGTACACTGTAGCCACTTGCTAATACATCTTTGGATATCCCTCTGCCAGTTGTGTGAGTTCCACAGCTCTCTGAGGTCGCCCTTACAGCAGAATAAGTCTCTCCTGACTGATCTGGGATTACCCACTCAGTTGTGCTTCCCTGTCTGCCTTTGCTTCGCTTCCAGGACCCCACAACTGCCTGCTACATCCCCCATCTGTCTCCCTTTGGTCCCTGCCCTGCTATGCCTCCCACCCTTGCCTCAGGCCCTCCTCCTGCTCCAGACACTTCAACTCCCACTCAGGATGCCGCCTACGCTTGGTTAGACGCTGTAGAACAGGGCCTTCTCACCTCCAACACCACCCAACTTGCTCTTAGCCAGCAGCTTTCTGTTGTCCAGGCCCAGCTTCAAGAACTGCTTTCAGCTATGTGCTCAACATCTGTAGGGGTCTCCCAGGACCCCTCCTCTCTCCCTCACACCTCCTCCTTGCCGGTTTCAGACTCTCCTGCATCTGAGCACCTTCCTGCAGCAGCCGCCACCCCACTGCACTTTTCTACGCCGAGAATTGTTCGCAAAACGTCGTCGGCTATTAAAGCAGCTCCTCCTCCCTCCTTTGATGGTAATCGGGCCCAGGGCCACCAGTTCCTGACAGTATGCAAGCTGTACATCAGTCTGAATGCCTCTTCTTTTACCGACTCTGCTCAGATGATCAAATGGGCGCTGTCATATATGAATGCAGGTAGAGCAGCCGATTTAGCACAGGAGATCTTGGAGGATGATGTGCACATGTTCCCTGACTGGGCTGCATTTGAGTCTTGGTTTCTCACTGAGTTCACGCACCCTGATGAAGCCCAGCGCGCAGCCCTCACGCTAGAAAGGACCTCCTACTACCAGCAGGGACGGACACTAGATGCATATGTTGACGGGTTCAAGCTACTGGTCCAGCGCTCAGGTTTCCCTAGGTCCTCGCAGCTAGTTCTCTGCTTCCGCTGGGGACTAGACTTCCTGATCCGTCGACGGATCGATGGTATGGTGGAAGGACGTCCCTGGGATGATGACATTGATGGTTGGATTGTAGCTGTGCGCCTCATTGGCCAGAACGCTCATGCAGACCACCAATTTGAGTCATTCCACCCCTCTTGACCTCGTCAGCCAGCGCCCGCTCCTCCTGCCACATCCATTGTCCATTGGGCCCCCACTCCCCTACCAGCTCCTCCTAGTGCCCCACCAGCATGCGCCTCTGCATTCAGCACCTCAGCAGCTGCTCCACCTGCTAAGATCCCCATGGGAATTCCTATGGACATTGACGCTGGCCGGAAGAAAGGAAGCATCCCTCCTTCAGTATGCCACTGCTGTGGACAGTCTGGTCATTGGGCTCGCAGCTGCCCTCAAGGGTTGGATGTCTGTTGCTTGTCTGCAGATGAGTGCAATGCTCTCATCATGGAGCTCCTTGCTGCAAAGGATGCGTCAGGAGTTCACTCCCCCAAACAATCCGAGCCAGCGCCGGTCAAGGAGGAGGAGGAGGAGGTGGTAGAGGATTTTTAGTACTGCAGTGGATAGACCGTACGCCTCCACTGCCTAGCTCCAATCAATTTGCATGCCTGTCCGTAGAATCAGAGAATACAACTCTCACTTGTGATCCCTCTGCATGCAAATTAATTGAAGCCCCTTCAGATGTACTACTCTGTCTTCCCCCTCCTTCCTCTGAACCTCGGCCCTGCGTGTGCATTCCCCCTTGGGAGCGTCGTCTTCCCCACCGCTACACGGTAGCCTCCACTCCATCCGCCACCTCCCTATCCCTTGACATTGAACTGGAGACCACTGACACCTAGCAAGTACAGCAGGTCCATGCGCTTCTGGACAGCGGCGCCACTGGCCTCTTCATGGATGCTGCCTTTGTTGAGCAGCACAGGCTGACGACGCGACCGCTTGTATGACCCATCCCTGTATACAACATTGATGGTACTCTCAATGAAGCTGGCTCCATCCGATGTGTAACTGAGTGCATCCTTCGCTACCGTAATCACACAGAAAGAGCAGTGTTTGCAGTCACCAGCCTTGGGAAGCAGGAGGTCATCCTTGGATACACCTGGCTACGTTTGCACAATCCAGAGATTGACTGGTCTACTGGGGAGGTCAAGATGAGTCGATGTTCACACCACTGCTCAGCCTGCGCTGATGAAGCACGGGTAGAGAAGCGTGCACGGGTCCAAGAATGAGCTGCCATTTGAGCCTGTCGATGGGGTCCCCTCCCTTGTCCAGATCTAGACCTTTTGGATCCTCCTCCCCTAGCATTCCCTCGTAAGGAGGCCTCTCACGAGGATGCACCAGGGTCAGGGGGTGAAACCAAGTTGGAAGACCTGAACAGTGGTGAGTTTCAAGGGACCCCAGAGCCTGACACTGCCGACAAAGTCATTGAGGAAGGTGATCAGATTTGGGCTGCCCTGCCACACCAGCCACCAATCTCAGCGGTAATCCGTGCCAGTCAGACTACCTCTCAGCGACTTGCCAAAGCCTTCACCAAGAATGCACAACCCAAGTCTTTCCGAGATGCGGTACCAGACTACCTCCATGACTTTGAGGACATGTTTTCCAAGACTTCCTTTGACTCCCTTCCAGAGCGCAAGCAGTGGGATCACACTATTGAGTTGACCCCAGAAGCAGAGCCCTCCAACTGTAAGGCCTATCCACTGGCACCTAAGGAACAGGATGAATTGGATGCCTTCTTGCAGGAGAATTTGGAGTCTGGTTGAATATGCCCATCCAAGTCCCTCATGGCTTCTCCAGTCTTCTTCATCAAGAAGAAGGATGGCTCCCTCCGCTTGGTGCAAGACTATCGTGTCCTGAATGCTCTCACTGTGAAGAATTGCTACCCCCTTCCCCTCATCTCTGAGCTTGTACAATGTGCGCATCAAGGAAGGAGATGAGTGGAAGGCTGCTTTCCAAACCAGCTGGAGGCTATTTGAACCACTGGTCATGTTCTTTGGCCTCACAAACAGCCTAGCTACCTTCCAGACCATGATGAACGACATCTTCAGAGACCTCATTGCAGAAGGTGTGGTGTGTGTATACCTGGATGATATCCTCATTTTCACAAAGACCCTAGAGAAGCACTGCTGCGTCGTACGTCTGGTTCTGGAATGCCTCTGCCAACACCAGCTTTATCTCAAGCCTGAGAAGTGTGAGTTTGAACAGACCTGAGTGGAATATCTTGGACTCATCATCTCGCATGGAACAGTGGAGATGGACCTGGTGAAGGTAGCTGGAGTGGCAGAATGGCCTGTACCTCAGAATAAGAAGGAGGTGCAATCCTTTTTAGGGTTCACCAACTTCTACTGGTGGTTCATTCAGGACTTTTCACATCATGCTTGCCCACTCTTTGATCTGACTTCCAAAGACCAGCCCTGGCAGTGGACGGATGCCCAGCAGACCGCGTTTGACACCTTAAAGCTGGCAGTGACCTCACAACCTGTTCTCATCTCACCAGACGATAACCT
>QGOB01002357.1:0-11968 GCA_003313055.1 Termitomyces sp. MG145 | reverse complement strand
AAGCAAGGGGTGCTTGGCACATAGGCAATTGTCATGGGGTTGTCATGGGAGGCCAAATGGAAGAAGGCAAAGGATGCAGCCTTGGTTAAGGCCACTAGGAGATACCTGGAGGGCCAACAGGAACTCCGACATGGCTGGTGAGGCCATTGCAGTGAAGAAGTCAATGTTAGGCCTTCTGACACATCAGGAGGAAGGTATCGCAGATGGAGGGTGGGAAAGGAAGGGAGCGACTCATAAGATTGCCAGACACTGCAGGAAATTGGAGATTTTTCTCAAGAGTGTCTACCCTAGGGCCACCTCAATCACTTATCTCCTTATCCTCTGCCACAACCCATTACTCAATACATTGTAGTCATAACTGTCTTCCAGCAGACCAGGTCTTGTTTCACCATATCTATTATTTCTTGCATTATCACACTCTATTCTTCTCTTATATTCCTCTGGGACCTTGGCACTTTCAATGTAGTTATCAATGAGTGCTGTACCTGTTATGTAATGAAAATAGGACTTGCTGCTGTCTTGAAGGAAATTTTGAGTGGTGAGGCGGAGGGAAAGAGGGGCAATTCCCTCCAAACTTTGGCCGATGCAGGAACGCCATGCCAAACCAAAACCAGACAACCTCTAAAAGTCCCACTCTAACCCCAACTGCAAACCTGGCATCAACTACTCCATCCCAACCCCAGACTACATATGCATTGATTGCAAACATGCAATTTGCTCCAGCTGCTGCCTATGACACAGACATGAATCCATTGGAGTCTTACCTGTCAAATGTTGAAATCTCTGCCAGTGCATTTGCCATATCAACAATGGATGGAGAGGTGCCAACCTATGCAGATTTTGGAGCAACAGATCATTGCTTTGTGAAACGCTCAGATTTTGAGGAATACCAAGCATATGCGAACCCATGACATGGAGTGTCAGCAAATCATGGCGGTGTATTCAGCATCCTGGGCGAAGGGATTGTCAAGAAGACTACAACTGTAAATGGGCATACATCAGGATTGGTGTTCAAGTCTCCCTGCACACCCTAGACTTAGCTGCAAACCTTGTGTTGATTGGGAAATTTGATGACCTAGGATTCTCAGTGACTTTTGCGGGTGGAAAGGCCAGGTTCATGGACCCAGCTGGGCACACCTTTATGACAGGAGAAAAGAAACGGCAGATGTATCGCTTTGAACTCAAGTCCCCCTCTACCCAGACATCTATTGTTCACCCATCATCCTTCACTGTCTCAGCTGACCAAGACAACAAAACAACCCCCACAAAAGTCCTTGTCGCATCATCTCTGGACAAGCCCACCTCACTTGATGTCTGGCACTGGAGGTTTGCCCATGCTGGCACCCAATCCATCAGAAAACTGGAGTCAAAACAGTTAGTGGATGGGCTTTGCATCAAAGGATCAGTTGATGCACCTGGGTTGTGCAAAGACTGTATCTATGGGAAGCAAACTATGCGACCTTATGATGGTGTTTCTGAGGATATCCAAAATGCTGGCAAGAAAGTCTACATTGACCTCTGGGGACAGGCAACTGTGACATCATTGGGCAGCACATTGTACCTGATGATGTTTAACTGATGCAGGGTCATCACATTTACAGTGCATACCTGGCAAACAAAGCAGGAGACACAACCCTGGCAGTCCTTAAATCCTATGTCCCTGAGGCTGAGCAGCAAACAGGTAATAGACTCAAGATGATCCAGGTTGATGATGGCCGTGAATGGGTAAACCAATCCTGGTATGATTTTGGCAAGGACACTGGCATTGTTCTCAAACCTGTAGTCCCATATGCACACTCCCAAAATGGGGTTGTGGAACAATCAATCTGCACTGTGTTTGATGGGGTGAGATGTTTACTTGCTGAAAGCGGCCTACCTAAAAGCCTATGGGCTGAAGCAGCAGCCATGGTTGTTGCCATCAGCTCGTCATCCCAATGTCATCCCTGAGGAGAAGTGGTCATGTATAAGACAAGATGTGGGACGCTTACATCCATTTGGGTGCATAGGCTACGCGAGAGTCCCAGAAGAGCTGATCAAGTCAAAACTGGATCCAAGATCGATCAAGTATGTGATAGTGGGTTACTCAAGTCATGGCTACTGTCTCTATGACAAGGCAAACTGCCTGATTGTCACTAGTCACAACGTCATATTTGAAGAGGGATTAGGACACCATACTATTACACTTCCTGAGGACAATGACCTTGAGTCTGCTGTTCCAATAATTGCAAGCCCATGCTGCTCCCACTACCCATGGCCTAGACAGCAAATTGCCCCTTGCATTTGCCCCTCAGATGGCCCCCTGCATAATGCACAAACCTGGGATGTAAGGGCTATTGACTTAGACCCCCAGACAGCCGGTACACCTCAGACAACCACCTCACCTTCTGCTACCCCACCTCTAGCTCCACAACAATCCACACAATTGACTCGGCCTAGTTGTGCATTGATTGATGCATGTGAGTCCCTGGCCATGCAATCTGTAGCAAGAGATGCAGGGGAGGACTGGGCTGAGGAGGAAGGCCCCCCCAAAGCTCTGCTCACTATGACAACTGCCTTTGCTTACCTTGCATCCACAATGGCTGCAGACCCAAATGCCACTCCGCGAAGTTACTGGGAGGCCATGCAGCAGCCTGACCTATGGGTTCTTGCAATGGCTGTGGAGTTAGTCATGGAGGAAAAGGAAGTCCAGGATGTGATTGATGTCACTGACATATCCAGTGGGAAGAAGATGGTTGACTGTATGTGAGTCTATGCAAATAAATACAATGCAGAGGGAGAAATCATCAAGTGGAAGGCTTGCCTGGTTGCAAAAGGATATACCCAGGTCCAGGGAGAGGATTTTGATGAAACTTACACATCTGTTGTACAATTGGAG
Source organism: Termitomyces sp. MG145 (assembly GCA_003313055.1). NCBI lineage: Eukaryota > Fungi > Basidiomycota > Agaricomycetes > Agaricales > Lyophyllaceae > Termitomyces > Termitomyces sp. MG145. The sequence goes on along the minus strand of QGOB01002357.1, from coordinate 9,093 downwards.
TCCATGAGGATGACAGTAGCAGTTGCGGCTTCACTGGGGATGCACATCTGGCAAGTGGATTTTGTGTCCGCTTACCTGAATAGTAAGTTGGAACACACTGTCTACATGAAGCCTCCACCAGGTTTTCTGGGGGGGGAAGGTAAAGCATTGCACCTGAAGAAAACCTTATATGGGCTCATGCAGGGTGGTCACAACTGGTGGAATAACCTTGACCATGCATACAATGAGCTGGGGTACCTTGCATCCCACGCCGACAGCTGTGTCCAATACAAAAGGGTCACAGGCAAGCATACCATCACAGACAACTATAACGATGACATTTTAGGAGCCTCCTCAACCTTAGAAGGGTCTGAATTGGCAAAGAGAGACCTGGGTTCAAAGTTTGAGATCAAGGACATGGGCAAGCTTAACTACATCCTAGGGGTATGTTTTGACAGGGACTTGGTCATATGCCTCTCTCAACAAGCATACCTTGTACGCATGCTCGATTGTTTTGGTTTCCGGAACTCAAACCCTCAAAACATGCCCTTACCTGCTGGTATTGTCTTGACTGAGGCCCTGTCTCCACAGACCAAAGAAGATAAAAAATACATGGCAGACAAACCTTTCTGTGAGGCTTTGGGCTTGCTGATGTGGGCACAGGCTGCTACTAGACCAGACTTGTCATTTGCAGTCGGACTCCTTGCACGATTCCAGAACAACCCCAGACCTGCTCACTGGAAAGCATTAGCTCATGTGATGCAGTATGTGAACAGGACTCTGGACTACCGCATTGTCTATTGATGAGGAGCTAAAATCAAGCCTGTGGGATACATGGATGCTGATTACAGTGGGGATCTAGATACATGCGCCAGTCTACTGGAGGTTACATCTTCACAATGGCTGGGGGAGCCATCTCCTGGAGCTCCAAACAACAGCCTACTGTGGCTTTGTCCACCACCAAAGCCAAATACATGGCCCTTACCCATGGCGTGCAACAGGCCATGTGGATGTTTAATTGGCTTTACAACGTTGACCTTCCTCAAAACTTGCCAGCCCCACTTCAAGTCGACAACTTGCCTGCCTTATCACTTGCTCAGTACACCAAAGGGCATGCTCATGCCAAACATATTGCTTGGGACGTATCACCCATAATTACCTCATCGGCCTCCTCAGATTGAAGCCACAGCTTGAGTCTGGGGGAGTATTGGAGTAGACTCTTGTTGTGGCGGTGGCGTTCTATTACCTCCAGATACTAGAATGGTTTCTTTTCTTGTTTCTGTTCTATATCTTTATTTTATTTCTTACTCAAGTACAATTAAGCTCAATTGTACTATACAGTCCTTCAGCCACTGGTTTCCCTATGTGGAGCATATTTCCAATTCCTACCCCTCAGTTCTTTTATTGAGACTGAGGGTGTGTTACATTGTTATTGTGTTGATTCCTTCTAACTTATGATATCCTGTAGACTATTGACTTACTTAGTGCTACAGGTTCAATACAGTTCTTTTATTGAGACTGAGGACTATCAACTTACTTAGTGCTACATATTCATATGAATAGGTAAGCTTGAAACAAGCATTGAACCCAGATTGCAGTCAATAAAGTTCCACAAGTTTACCATCCTCAGAGTGACAGGGTGATAATCCCAGGTCATTGAGTCCTGGACATCAATAGACAGCATCATAATATGTCTAAGACCCTGTTTGTAATGGATGCATTGTTTTGCGGGGAAATGTTGTCCTGGTGGTCAAGCTTCTCAAGTTGCTGTGAATACTCTAACTTGAGAAGCTTCTGGAGTTCATTGACCACTGGGAACATGTTCATGACTTGAGACAGCAAGGAGATCTTCCTATGAGGCTTGTAAAGCTATAATATTCTGAGCACTCAAGATCATCTATTGTCTCAGCATACTGCTCCAGTGTAAGAGAAACTGATTGTGGACAATAAATTGCATCAAGGAACTCTTGTGAAAGGTGAAATTGGGTTAAAATACAGAGGCATTCAAGGTTGGGTGCATTGACAGGTTTTGCCTTGAAACATTCCAAGTCACCTGGCACATCCAGGATGACAGATACAAATATCAGACTCAGACAGTTCAGAAGAAAGCCCAGGCAAGTTTCTGCACTGATTGGTTGATTTAAGTGAAGCTTGGTATGATCCAGCCTTTTTAGGACATAGTGAAGAAAGAATCCACTAGAAACATGCAGTGGATCAAGTACAACAGTCATGACACTTTCAAAGTTTTTGTAATTTTCTGCCCATTTTGGAGAGATGGGTTGCAGACAAGAGAGTTTGTCAGTTACAGATGTTCACAGTTGGGATTGGTTGGAAGAATTGGATGTTGTATGAGCTCATGTTTCAAACTCCAAGCATAACACCCATTTATAAAGCCTTTCAAAGGGTTGAAAAGTACAAGACATGGCTGTGTCTTGAACAAGAGCATTATATACATGCACAGGAATAGACTAGTCAGAGAACAACTCTCAGGAAAAGGCAGTATACTTGTTTCTTAGGTTTTTGGAGTGCTTTCATGGTATCCTTGGGACAAGATGTCATGCTGTACAAACAAGACACTCCTTATAAGATACATGTGGTCTTCAACAAACGAGGTTGTCAAAGAAAAGACTGAGTGCAAGATGGTCCAAACAAGGCATTATTGTCTTGGTTTCTTGTGCAGGACAAAGGCATCCATTGTTTTTCATTTGTTCAAGAGAGGAGGAAGGGAGAACCGATATCCGATTCGATTGATTGATAGATGAACATAATAATTAAGTGCACCTAAGTAGCATAAATAGACCATGGTAGATAGGCAGGTAGATTTGCCCCGGCAGGTCCATGAGTGAAAGAGATCAAGCACACACAAAGGCAAATATATGCATTTGTTTGGTCACAAAGACTGAGTGGTTCAAACTGACACTGCAGGAATTGGGGGATTTTTCGGGAAGAAAAACCCATTAGAAAGATGTCAAATAATTTCTAATTAGTTTTTCTCATGTATTACATAAAATTTATCTTGAGAAACAAAAAAGAAAAAGTTAAACAATTTCTTTTGATTTTGATTTTTCCTAGGATACAGATAGAAGAAATGAATAATGTTTCCAGTCTTTTTCTAGAGAAAAACATAATGTTTATTTTAATGTGTTCCTTTGTAAACACTTGTCATATTTATTTCAACTAGTTCTCAGGTAAAATCCTTTGTTTTATCAGAAAAATTTAATGTCTTCTGAGTTTTATTAGAAAAATTTAATGTCTTCCAAATATTTCTGATAAAACAAAAGGATTTTACCCGAGAACTAGTTGAAAGAAATATGACAAGTGTTTACAAAGGAACACATTAAAATAAACATTATGTTTTTCTCTAGAAAAAGACTGGAAACATTATTCATTTTTTCTATCTGTATTTTAGGAAAACCAAAAGAAAAAGAAATTGTCTTCCTCAAGGAAAAGCATTGAAATTGTTTAACTTTTTCTTTTTTGTTTCTCAAAAGTAAATTTTATGTAATATGTGAGAAAAACTAATTAGAAATTATTTGACATCTTTCTAATGGGTTTTTCTTCCTGAAAAATCTCCCAATTCCTGCAGTGTGAGGACTGTCTGTGTGTTAGACAGACACAATAACCAACACCATTAACCCTTGTCAACCCACATAGTGAGGAGAAATCTAGTTGGTTAGTGTTTATTATCTATGAGCCACAAGAAATAAAAAAGTGCACTAGAACCTTGAGGGGTGCATGAGATGGAAATCACAGATCTGGAAAATTTGTAACTGCTGTATGCAATGATGTCAAATTGACAGTAATATTTGACAAAAGCCAAGTCAAGGATGGCACTGCAAGGCTGCATGAGACTTACTGAGAACTTTCACAGCACTCCAAGAACATTTTTTTCCTTCCTGAGCTGACTCCTTCAAAGAACAATATTCCATTCAGGAGACTTAAATGGCTTATGAGCTAGCATAAACTGCATGAGCATTAAGCCTTGAGATTGTGTTTTCTTCTTTGATTTAAGCTGTCACACTTTGACTCATGACAAAATATGACAAATCCAAATTATATGTTAATCCTATCAACTACAAGGCCCAACTTCAACAAAAATACTTTCAAGTTACTTATTGTATGTGGATGACACACAGTCAGTGATCTGCCATTTGGCAGGGAGATACTATCAATGTGGTGGGTGCATGATTTTACCAGAGGTTGGATTCCCATCAAAGAGTTGGAGCTCAATCAGAGTGTCCATGTCCTTACCTGGGAGGTCCAATTCTGTACTGGAAAAAGTTCCAGTGTTGCCACTGTCAATGAGGGCTGTTTGAGTGCCTACCTGTTGACTGGAGCATGACATTGATGGTGAAGGAGCACACAGAGCTGGAGTACAGTTTTCCAAGGGCTCCAAAGTTGGTTGTTGGGTCTTTGGAGGGGACAAGGAAGGGGACAGGGGAGGGTTTGTTGCAATTCATAGTCATGGTGAGATGACATCAGTCCATCTGGGTTTGTAGCATTGAAAAATGAGAGGCTCAAAATGATGGGGGCTAGTTTGTGTAGCTGAGTGATGAGAATCTGGAGCTCCTGCATGGTTCTGTCTTTGAAGTGAACCAGAATGTACATGTAGTGTGTGTTGTCTCTGCCAGAGGATAGTCCACCATTGAAGGCAGAATTGGATGGGGCTGGGGAGTTGGATCAATGTGAGAGATGACTGGTGAGTCCAGCCAGGGCTTGTCAAAGAAGTTGTCTATAGTGCCACTGTTGACTCAGGTGTCAATGGTGTCATAGCAGGGGAAGGGGAAAAGGCTAGCTTGGAGGAGGAAGGATTGTGAGGATTGAGAGGATAGATAAGCCATGAGGATTTCTGAGGCAGGTGTCAAAGCACATGTGTATAAAACTGGAGTGGAGAAGATGTCAGGGTTGATTCTGCAATTGCTTCTTCTGAGTCAACTACATTGCCAGCATGTTTTTCACATACTGAAACTCAAATTTGTCACTGTCAATTGTTCAGACTGTATGCTCAAGAGTGTTCCAGTCTGGGCACTTCTGGGTAAAGCATCTAAGCTTGCCACATAGTAGATATACTCTGCCATACTAATGCTGCTCCTTAGTTTCCTCAGAGTCAGCTACTCAGAGTTGTCTAAAACAGCATGTCTGGTTGGCCTGTGATTGTTCATCCTCTAGTTTTGACTTGGTGGTGTCCAAGGGACTCTTATCTAGCTCCAAGGATTTGTCTTCTGTATTAGAGTCTAAGGTGATGACCTGAAGTTGGGCTGAGAGTTGAAAAGTGGTGTCATGTCCAAGATCCAATGCAGGCATTACTGGTTCTGAGGGGTGAGCACAAAAATGAATGTATTGTATGTACTTGATGATGAGATAGATACTGAAGTAAAATAATGTGGTATATAAAAGAACAACTTACACACCAGTGAGTATGAGCACTGAGGTGTTGTGGAAACATACAGAAACAAAACATATAAAAGGATTATATAAGCCTGTGGGTCTGTATCCTCAACATACTCACTGAGGTTATTTACCCTCATCATTAGTCTAACTCCCAGTTCCTCACAAGACCAGCCTTGCTCAACAGGTTATGGGCCCCAACAACACCTTTGATATTTTGTCCACAAAAGTGACTGTCCTAAAACTATTGGCTAATGGATCCAACTGGATGACCTATCAGGAATGTGTACTTAATGTACTGACATCAAAGAAGTTGATAGAGAAGTTGAGGAACTTGACAATGCAATGGAAGACTGCTTGCAAAGAGAAGTGCAGGTTCACAAGATAATTTACAGCACTGTCAATCAGGCAACATTCCACCAAGTCAAGGGGGAAATTACTGCTGCCACCATCTGAAAAAAGCTCACATCAATTCATGGCAATAAAGGTGCTATGTACAAAACTGACCTTCTCACTTGTCTGAAAAGTTCTCATTACATTGAAAATGGTGAGATTGACATGTGCACTCACCTTGCCAACTTTGTTGTCATCAAGGAACATCTTGCCAAAATCAATTGGGGCATCATTGGTGGTGTGGCAAGCAATGAAGATGGCTTGTTTTATGAGGCAGCAAACCACCACGAGGATGGCATTGAAGCCATTGGAGTCAGGGAGTTTTGACAATGTGGTCCAGGGAGATCAATGACCAGGGGCAGCAGCTGACAGGGAGGGGTTTGAGGAGGCCATAGGGGTGATAGTGGGGGACCTTAGCCCGGAGGCAGGATTTGCAGGCCCAGATGTACTGGGTGACGTCTCATCTGAGTCCAGGCCAAAAGTAAGTCTGGGAGATAAGCTGAACAGTCTTATGGATTCTTGGGTGTTCCTGCAGCTTATGGTCCATAATGTTGTTGGAGGATATCAAGGCATATCTTTTTGTGATCCTGGGCATAGATTTGACCGTTCTGGAAGAGGAGGGAGTTGTCAGGGAATAGGGTGAAGGCTAACAGGGTTGGCAGGGCACCTTCCAGAGTGTTCTGGGGATCATGCTGGGTGAAGAAGGGGTCTGGGGGTGCATTGTGGATTTTATGTAGGATTCCTTCTTTATTCTTAATCAGCACGGTGTGAAGGTGTTTGGGGAGGATGATGATTTGGTGGTTAAAGGAGTTCTGCTCTGCTTCAAATGACTTCTTTGGGTAGACATCTGGTCATTGGGTGAGGGTGTTGGGTTTGGCTCTGAGGCAACTGGAGTGGTAGTGAATGGTGAAGTTGTACTCAAAGAGAGTCTCCAACCAGCAGGCTTGGCAGCAGCTGAGCTGTTTTGTGGTTGTGAAGTACTGGAGGTTGTTGTGATTGGAGTAGACTTGGATGCGGTGGAGTGCTCCTTCAAGGTAGGCCTGCCATTGCTTGAAGGCTTTGACTATGGCGAGCAGTTCCTTGTTGTAGATGTTGTATTTGAGCTCTACTGGAATCATTGAGCATGTGTAGAAGGCAATGGGGTGGAGCTTGCTGCTGCCCAGGTCCATCTGCAAGAGGATGCTGGCGATGGCATAGTTGGAGGCATTGCATTCCAAGACAATGGAGAGAGAGGAGTAATAGTGCTGGAGGATTGGGATGGAGGTGAAAATGGATTTGAGGAGCTTGAATACACTTTGGCACTTGCTGTCCCAATTCCACGGAGTGTTCTTCCAGGTGAGCTGGTTGACGAGTTTTGTGATGCTGGAGTAGTTATCTATGAACTAGCAGTAGAAATTAGCAAAGCCCAGGAAGGACTGTACTTCCTTGACATTCCAAGGTGGCGGCCAGTTGAGGATGGCCTGGATCTTGACTGGGTCCATATGCATGCCATCTGGGGAGACTATCACACTAAGATATTCCACCTCCATGATGTGGAAGGCACACTTCTCCAGCTTGGCATGAAGGTGGTACTTCTGGAGGCATTCCAGGACTTGGTGCACATGCTTCTGGTGGTTGTCAAGGGAGTCTGAGTAGATGAGGATATTGTCAAGGTACACAATCACAAAGACATCACTCATGTCATTGTAAGGGCAACCTCTGGAGGCTGTGGCACAATCACACAGCTGGCAGAGGGATATCCAAAGTATATTCAGTACTGTACAGTGTCTAAGAACATAGCTACTCACCTGGCAGAGGGATATCCAAAGAGAACAAGTCTGAGGGATCCCTATGCCAGAGTGGACGCTTCTGGGGGCTCAGAAGCGTGGGAGTCAACTGTACAGTACACATAAGCCACTGAAAAAGGTGTGTGGGAATAAAAGATGAAAAACTTGGACATAAGGGTGTGTGGGAATAAAAGATGAAAAACTCGGACATTGCCAGAGAGTTGATTGGTAAGGACCATCAGGTGACTCTGGCACATCAGGTGATCAAAAATGCGAACAGAATGAAAGGAACAGAAGGGAGAAGGATAGGAGGAAAGGACAGGAAGGGAAAAGGAAATGAATGCAAATGTGTCACAACCCTGTCATCTCCGGACCCCCACCAGACCCCCATATGCTGCCCCAGCCCAACACACACCTCCCCCACACCCTTTGCACACCTCCGGGACTGCCAACAACCTCCCAATGCTGCACCGGCAACACCCGTGGCCATCTCCAAACAGATCCCCAGCCATCACCGAACCCCAGCATCTTGGCCGACACGTCACCCAAAGGCTTCCTGTCACCGGACACATCTGGACCCCCGGCATCCCAGCCATCACATAATGTTCCACAACATTCCTCTCGCAAACTGTTGGCACGTCACAATGCCACCTGCTTCTGTGGCGCCGAGGGGCACCACCACCACACACCATGACCACCAACCCACCCGACACAAGCCTGCCGTAACCCACACCAGCATGCCCCAACCGCTATCATGACCCCGGGGCTGGGAGCCAGTCCTGGGACTTAGCCAGAGGAATCAGATGCCCTGGTCCTGGCTAGAATCCTACCCAGGACTTAGCAGAAGGGTAGTACATAAACCATAGGATAGCATACAAGTCGGGTAGTCTTGATATTAACCATAGTTCTCTGTATTTCCGTGTCTCTGTCTCTGTCTCTGTCTCTATCTCAATCTCAATCTATTCTCCTGTCTCTCTCTCTCTCTCTCTCTCTCTCTCTCGTGTTGTCTCTTGTCTCTTGTCTCTTGTCTCTCATCTCTTGTCTCTGTGCCTCGTTTCCGTTCCATGACTCGTTTCTCCATTCTGTTTCTCTTCTCTGTTTCCTTACCTATCATCCATATCTCTTTCTCCCTTCATCCTGGTCTCCTAGCCAACCCACCCCCACCCATTCCGTACCTACTCTTACCATTCCTGAACCTACTCCCATCTCCAATCCATACCACTCCCCTTTGCTACCCATTTCCCCCTTTGTTACGTCCCTACCCTATCCCCTGCTCTTGCGCTCCCTTACCCAGAGCACTTTCTACTTTGTGCGCGTCACTACTCGTACCCTGGAGCGTCTGGACTTCCCCCAGACCACTTGTAGCTGTACCCAGAGCTTCTGCAAAGCCCCGGACCTGTACTTAGCCTCCTGAGCTCGCCTAGTAAGGACCTGCCAGTGTAGCTGAGCCCCCATCATCAGCGGGACCTGACATAATATCAAAACTCTACCTTACCCCATACTCAATGGCTACGTACACCTACGCCTACACCCCCGCTGGGTATGATTACTATGGCTGACCCATCCC
>QGOB01000256.1:99422-145328 GCA_003313055.1 Termitomyces sp. MG145 | reverse complement strand
AGAAAACGCACTAGAACCGCCCGGAGTCAGCTGAGGGGATCCACCGCTAGAAGGTCACTTACCGGAGCACGCGCCCGACACCACTCGAGAGTCGGAGGGCCCCGGACCCGAGCCAATGCCTCCGCAAGCTGCTCCGCCGTCGCAGCCTCTTGAGGCACCCGGTGCCCAATGGGGGCGACCGGAGCAGCAGGACGCGCCACGGAGGGGGCTGCAGGGAGCGCCGACCGCAAAGGACTGGCCCCGGGGGTCTGCAAATTGATCTCTGGAAGACCTTGTCAGCATAAACAACACAACGGGGCAAACCATACTCACGCCGACGAACCATCACGGATAACTCGCGTTCCTGCCGACGACGATCGTACACGGCCCGGCGGTCCTCGTACTGTTCCCAGACCCAAACTCGGAAATTGTCAGAGGGAGGAGGAGTCGGGGAACCAGAAGATGAACTAGGCGAAGACATAGGAAGATGGGGAACAAGTCGTGGTGAGCCCCCTTTTATCTCCCCGGAGCACCTTCTGGATGGCCGCCGTACGTCTTCGACTTCAATTCCACGAACTTCCGTGCCAACACTAGCTTCGGGTTCGAATTCCCACGGCACCGCCACTGCGGCCCCCGTCTCGAAGGGTCTCGACGCTGAAGGGGGGGTAATGTCACGACCCCGCCATCTCCAGACCCCCTTACGCAACCCTGGCCCCGACACACACCTCCCCCGCACCCCTTGCACACCTCCGGGACTGCCAACAACCTCCCAACGCTGCACTGGCAACACCCACGGCCATCTCCGAACAGGTCCCCGGCCATCACCGAACCCTGGCATCTCGGCCAACACGTCACCCCAAGGCTTCCCTGTCACCGGACACAACCGGACCCCCGGCATCCCGGCCATCACATAATGTTCCGCAACATTCCTCCCGCAAACCGTCGGCACGTCACAATGCCACCCGCTTCTGTGGCGCTGAGGGACGCCACCATTACGCAGCATGACCACCGACCCGCCCGACACAGGCCCGCCGTAATCCGCGCCAACACGCCCCGACCACGATCATGACCCCGGGGCTGGGAGCCAGCCCGAGGACTTAACCGGAGGAATCAGATGTCCCGGTCCAGCTAGAATCCTACCTGGGACTTAGCGGAAGGGTAGTACATAAACCATAGAATAGCATACAGGTCAGGGAGTCTTGATATTAACCGTAGTTCTCCGTATTTCCATGTCTCTGTCTCTGCCTCTGTCTCTATCTCAATCTCAATCTATTCTCTTGCTTCTCTCTCTCTCCGGTTTCGTCTCTTGTCTCTCGTCTCTCGTCTCTTGTCTCCGTGCCTCGTTCCGTTCCGTGACTCATTTCTCCTTTCCATTTTCTCTCCGTTTCTTTACCTGTCCTCCTGCCTCCGTGCTTCCTTACCCGGAGCACTTTCTACTTCGCGCGCGTTACTACTCGTACCCCGGAGCGTCCGGACTTTCCCCGGACCACTCGTAGCTGTACCCGGAGCTTCCGCGAAGCCCCGGACCGTACTTAGCCTCCCGAGCTCGCCTAGTAAGGACTCGCCAGTGTAGCTGAGCCCCCGTCGTCAGCGGGACCTGACACTAAGCATCCTAACAATCCCAACATTTGCTTAGTGCTTTGAAAGTTCTTTGAGCTTCTGAACTAAGTCCTCCAGTGAATGAAGTATTGTGGTGGTACCTTCTTTGGTCACATGCTAATCCTCTGCATGCCCACTTTCAAGAGCCTTGGCCATGTTTGTATTCCTAACAGTCACGTCCCTGACAAAAACCATTTAACATTATTAGATTGCTGAGGTCCTTGCCAATTGTTAACCAAAGTCCGCACTTTCTTAAGCACTGTTGGTATTCTCCAAATGTTTGTTAAGAACTTTGCCCACTGCACTCACCACCTAATGAAACTTACCTGCACTGAAGTCCTCTTTGAGTTTGGACTGGACCAGCTTAATGCCCAGAAAGACCTTGTTAAGGCCTTGCACAATGCAAAACCCCTTGTTCCTATCAACTACAAATCCAGAGATCCTGCTATCCTAGCAGTTGACACCTCCTATATCATGGTCAGTTTCTACCTTTGCCAGTGTACTACTGACAACTGCAAGCAACATTGCTACAACCATTTTGGTTCTATTACCCTTAACAAATGCAAAGCTTGCTTCAGCCAGCCCAAGCTTGAGCTTTATGGCCTGTATTGGGCCTTGCAGATGCTACATATGTACTTCCTAGGTGTTAGAAACTTGATTATCAAAGTCAACACATGCTACATTAAAGGTATGCTACAGAATCTCAACATACAGCCCTCTGCTAGTATGAACTGCTGGATCATGAGTATCCTTATGTTTCATTTTGAACTTGTGCATGTTAAAGGAACTTTCCATGGTCCCAACAGACTTTTGCAACAACTATTACAGCCTACCAATCCTCCCATAGACAATACCAACAATGAAGTCTTTGAAGATTGGAATCAATCATATGCATGAATTCATGCACCATGTCCAGTTTGTAAGGGCGACCTCAGAGAGCTGTGGAAGTCACACAGCTGGCAGAGGGATATCCAAAGATGTATTAGCAAGTGGCTACAGTGTACAGGAGCTAGCTACTCACCTGGCAGAGGGATATCCAAAGAGAATAAGTCTGAGGAATCCCTATGCCAGGCTGTGGATGCTTCTGGGGCCCCAGAAGCGTGGAAATCAACTATATAATACACAGAAGCCACTGAAAAAATACTGTGGGAATAAAAAGATAAAAACTCGGACATTGCCAGAGAATGGATTGGTAATGACCATCAGGTGACTCTGGCAATGTCAGGTGGTCTGGAGAAGTCAGATGACCAGGAAGGGATCAGATGACCTTGAGAGCAAGGTCAGGTGATCAGAAATGCGGACACAATATGTACAGATAGTATCTAAAGGGAAACAGAAGGGAAAAGGAAGGGGAAAAAGAATAGGAAAAGGAAAGGATGGTCTCTAGGGGTTGTCCCCTTACATCACCTCCCCTCTAGGGTGCAGCGTCTCGATGCACTGGACAGTGGCAAGGCCAAACAGACTGGAAAAGCGCTGGAGAAAGTGTATACAGGCCCCAGATGCTCTTAGGGGTGCCTGAATGCCGCTCATAGAATTCCTTCACCCGCAGTGGTGCCCGGACATCCTCAGCTGACTCCCAAGATGCATCCTCATAACCATAGCCCTTCCACTTCACTCAGTACTGAAGCTTGTGGCGAAACATGCGACTGTCCAAGATTGCCTCTACCTCATAGTGCTCCTCATCATTCACAATGACTGGTGGTGGTGGAGCTGTCCGGTGCCCTGGAATTGGGTCAGTGACAGCGGGACAGAGCTTGACTACATGGAAGACTGAATGGATGTTCCGCATTGAATAGGGCAGGCGCAGGCAATAAGCCAGACGCCCCACTGCACACTATACTGTATATGGGCCAAGGAACTTGTGGAAGAGCTTTTTGGACGGGCGCGTGGTCTGGATGTCCTCCACGTCAAGATAGACCTTATCCCCTGTTTGGTATTCTGGTGCTGGAGTTCGGCGTTGGTTGTAGTATCTGGCCATGTCATCCTTGGCCTTGGCTAATGCCACTCTGGCCTCCTCCTGCGCCTCCTTCATGCGATCCACAAACTCCGTCACTGACTCGTTCTGGGAAGGGTGCTGGCGGGGCTCAAAGCCCATGCAAGGGTTGCATCCAGTGTCCAGCATGAAGGGGGTGGCCTGTGTTGCAGAGTGTACATGATTGTTGTACTGGAACTCTGCATCTGGAAGGAGTTCATCTCAGTCATCCTGTCGCTCGCTGCAGAAGATCCGGAGATACTGTTCCAACTCCTGGTTGACCCGCTTGGTCTGACCATCCGATTGAGGGTGATATGTTGTAGAGGCTTGGAGTTTGATCCCTAGCAGGCGGTATAGTTCCCTGGTGAATTCTGCTATAAACTGAGGACTCTGGTCAGACATGAAGGCATCTGAGAGACTATGGAGCTTCCAGACATTCTTCCGGTACAGGTTGGCCGCACCCAAAGCGGAACAAGTGGTGGTGGTGGGGATGAAGTGCGCTCGCTTCCCTACACTATCCACAGCCACTAGGATAGCATTGTAGCCATGGGCATCTAGTAGCTCAGAGATGAAGTCTACTGAAACTACACTCCACCGGTCATTGGGAATAGGGAGAGGATGTAGCTCGCCAATAGGTGCTTGGCGGGAGGGCTTGGTCCGGAGACACATGTCGCAGGTGCTTGTGTAGATCCCAATATACCATGACATCTGGGGCCACCAGTAGTTCCATGATACCAGCTCCAGAGTCTTCCAAGGTCCAGGGTGCCCTGCAACCTTGGAGTCATAGTGCTGCTCTACAATCCCGTCGGCGTAACTCTGGGTTGTTTGGCACATAGATACGCCCCCGAAAGGTGAGGATCCCTTGGTCTGATCGCCACTCCTGGCTGTGGATATAGCGGGTCCCTGTTGGTTGACCTGCCTTGAGCGCTGCTGCTGCCTTGGCCACTACATCCTTCTGGAGTCCCTTGCAGTTGTCCTTCCAGATGTCTGCCAGAATGGACACTTCCTCGCCCTGGATCACCAGACCCTCAAGTGCCCTTACTGCAAAGAACTCTGGCTTGAGCAACACAATGTTGTCATTGTCACCAGCTCTAGTGCCATGGTCAGTGCGACGTGACAGAGCATCTGGCTTGCCCATACTCTGGGCAGGCCTATGATGAAGGGAGAAGTCAAAGTTGGCCAGGTAGAGGGACCAGCGGGCCTGTTGGCGGTTGAGTTTCTTTGCAGTGCGGAAGTACTCGAGGTTCTTGTGGTCAGTCCAGACTTCAAACTGATGCTGGGCCCCTTCTAAGAAATGCCGCCACTCCTCAAAGGCGCAGATGATAGCCAGCATCTCCTTATCATGAATCTCATAATTGCGCTCCACTGCATTGAGACTCTTGGAGTAGAAGGCCACTGGGTGCCACTTTGCATCTTCCTTTGACTGTTGGGATAGAACCGCTCCAGTGGCAAAGTCAGAGCTGTCTGCCTCCACTCAAAATGGCAGGTTATCGTCTGGTGAGATGAGAACAGGTTGTGAGGTCACTGCCCGCTTTAAGGTGTCAAACGCGGTCTGCTGGGCATCCGTCCACTGCCAGGGCTGGTCTTTGGAAGTCAGATTGAAGAGTGGGCGAGCATGATGTGAAAAGTCCTGAATGAACCACTGGTAGAAGTTGGTGAACCCTAAAAAGGATTGCACCTCCTTCTTATTCTGAGGTACAGGCCATTCTGCCACTCCAGCTACCTTCACCGGGTCCATCTCAGCTGTTCCATGCGAGATGATGAGTCCAAGATATTCCACTTGAGTCTGTTCAAACTCACACTTCTCAGGCTTGAGATAAAGCTGGTGTTGGCGGAGGCATTCCAGAACCAGACATACGACGCGGCGGTGCTCCTCTAGGGTCTTTGTGAAAATGAGGATATCATCCAGGTATACACACACCACACCTTCTGCAATGAGGTTTCTGAAGATGTCATTCATCATAGTCTGGAAGGTAGCTGGGCTGTTTGTGAGGCCAAAGAACATGACCAGTGGTTCAAATAGCCCCTGGTTGGTTCGGAAAGCAGCCTTCCACTCATCTCCTTCCTTGATGCGCACGTTGTTGTAGCCCCAGCAGACGTCCAATTTAGTGAAGTACCGTGCAACCGCGGAGGTTGTTGACGAGCTCAGAGATGAGGGGAAGGGGGTAGCAATTCTTCACAGCGAGAGCGTTCAGGACACAATAGTCTTGCACCAAGCGGAGGGAGCCATCCTTCTTCTTGATGAAGAAGACTGGAGAAGCCATGGGGGACTTAGATGGGCGTATTTGACCAGACTCCAAATTCTCCTGCAAGAAGGTATCCAATTCATCCTGTTCCTTAGGTGCCAATGAGTAGACCTTACAGTTGGAGGGCTCTGCTTCTGGGGTCAACTCAATAGCATGATCCCACTGCTTGCGCTCTGGAAGGGAGTCGAAGGAAGTCTTGGAAAACACGTCCTCAAAGTCATGGAGGTAGTCTGGTACCTCATCTCAGAAAGACTTGGGTTGTGCATTCTTGGTGAAGGCTTTGGCAAGTTGCTGAGAGGTAGTCTGACTGGCACGGATTGCCCACTGAGATTGGTAGCTGGTGTGGCAGGGCAGCCCAAATCCGATCACCTTCCTCAATGACTTCGTCGGCAATGTCAGGCTCTGGGGTCCCTTGAAACTCACCATTGTTCAGGTCTTCCAACTTGGTTTCACCCCCTGACCCTGGTGCATCCTCATGAGGGGCCTCCTTACAAGGGAATGCTAGGGGAGGAGGATCCAAAAGGTCTAGATCTGGACAAGGGAGGGGACCCCATTGACAGGCTCGAATGGCAGCTCGTTCTTGGACCTGTGCACGCTTCTCTACCTGTGCTTCATCAGTGCAGGCTGAGCAGTGGCGTGAACATCGACTCATCTTGACCTCCCCAGTAGACCAGTCAATCTCCGGATTGTGCAAACGTAGCCAGGTGTATCCAAGGATGACCTCCTGCTTCCCAAGGCTGGTGACCGCAAACACTGCTCTTTCTGTGTGATTACGGTAGCAAAGGATGCACTCAGTTACACATCAGATGGAGCCAGCTTCGTTGAGAGTACGACCAATGTTGTATACAGGGATAGGTCATACAAGCGGTCGCATCGTCAGCCTGTGCCGCTCAACAAAGGCAGCATCCATGAAGAGGCCAGTGGCGCCACTGTCCAGAAGCGCATGGACCCGCTGTACTTGCTGGGTGTCAGTGGTCTCCAGTTCAATGTCAAGGGATAGGGAGGTGGCGGATGGAGTGGAGGCTACCGTGTAGCGGCGGGGAAGATGATGCTCCTAAGGGGGAATGCACATGCGGGGCCAAGGTTCAGAGGAAGGAGGGGGAAGAGAGGGTAGTACATCTGAAGGGGCTTCAATTAATTTGCATGCAGAGGGATCACAAGTGAGAGTTGTATTCTCTGATTCTATGGACAGGCATGCAAATTGATTGGAGCTAAGCAGTGGAGGCATACGGTCCATCCACTGCAGTACTAAAAATCCTCTACCACCACCTCCTCCTCCTCTTTGACTGGTGCCGGCTCGGATTGTTCAGGGGAGCGAACTCCTGACACATCCTTTGCAGCAAGGAGCTCTATGACAAGAGCATCGCGCTCATCAGCAGACAAGCAACGGACGTCCAACCCTTGAGGGCAGCTGCGAGCCCAATGACCAGATTGTCCACAGTGGCGGCATACGGAAGGAGGGATGTTTCCTTTCTTCTGACCAGCGTCGATGTCCATAGGAATTCCTATGGGGATCTTAGCAGGCGGAGCAGCTGCTGGGGCGCTGAATGCAGAGGCGCGCGCTGGTGGGGCACTAGGAGGAGCTGGTAGGGGAGCAGGGGCCCAACGGACAACGGATGCGGCGGGAGGAGCAGGCGCTGGCTGACGAGGTTGAGAGGGGTGGAATGACTCAAATTGGTGGTCTGCATGAGTGTTCTGGTCAATGAGGCACGCAGCTACAATCCAACCATCAATGTCATCATCCTGGGGACGTCCTTCCACCATACCATCAATCCGTTGACGGATCAGGGAGTCTAGTCCCTGGCGGAAGTGGAGAACTAGCTGTGAGGACCTAGGAAAACCTGAGCGCCAGACCAGTAGCTTGAACCCGTCAACATATGCATCCAGTGTCCATCCCTGCTGGTAGTAGGAGGTCTCTTCTAGCGTGAGGGCTGCATGCTGGGCTTCATCAGGGTGCGTGAACTCAGTGAGAAACCAAGACTCAAATGCAGCCCAGTCAGGGAACATGTGCGCGTCATCCTCCAAGATCTCCTGCGCTAAATCGGCTGCTCTACCTGCATTCATATACGACAGCGCCCATTTAATTGTCTGAGCAGAGTCGGTAAAAGAAGAGGCATTCAGACTGATGTACAGCTTGCATGCTGTCAGGAACTGGCGGCCTTGGGCCCGATTACCATCAAAGGAGAGGTGAGGAGCTGCCTTAATAGCCGACAACGTTTTGCGCACAATTGTCGGTGTAGGGAGGTGCAGCAGGGTGGCAGCCACTGCAGGAAGGTGCTCAGATGCAGGAGAGTCTGAAACTGGCAAGAGGGAGGTATGAGGGAGAGAGGAGGGGTCCTGGGAGACTCCTACAGACATTGAGCGCATAGCTGAAAGCAGTTCTTGAAGCTGGGCCTGGACAACAGAAAGCTGCTAGCTGAGAGCAAGTTGGGTGGTGTTGGAGGTGAGAAGGCCCTGTTCTACAGTGTCTAACCAAGCGTAGGCATCATCCTGAGTGGGAGTTGAAGTGTCTGGAGCAGGAGGAGGGCCTGAGGTGAGGGTGGGAGGCATAGCAGGGCAGGGACCAAAGGGAGACAGATGGGGGATGTAGCAGGCAGTTGTGGGGTCCTGGAAGCAAAGCAGAGGCAGACAGGGAAGCACAACTGATTGGGTAAACTCAGATCAGTCAGGAGAGACTTATTCTGCTGTAAGGGCAACCTCAGAGAGCTGTGGAAGTCACACAGCTGGCAGAGGGATATCCAAAGATGTATTAGCAAGTGGCTACAGTATACAGGAGCTAGCTACTCACCTGGCAGAGAGATATCCAAAGAGAATAAGTCTGAGGAATTCCTATGCCAGGCTGTGCATGCTTCTGGGGCCCCAGAAGTGTGGAAATCAACTATATAATACACAGAAGCCACTGAAAAAATACTGTGGGAATAAAAAGATAAAAACTCGGACATTGCCAGAGAATGGATTGGTAATGACCATCAGGTGACTCTGGCAATGTCAGGTGGTCTGGAGAAGTCAGATGACCAGGAAGGGATCAGATGACCTTGAGAGCAAGGTCAGGTGATCAGAAATGCGGACACAATATGTACAGATAGTATCCAAAGGGAAACAGAAGGGAAAAGGAAGGGGAAAAAGAATAGGAAAAGGAAAGGATGGTCTCTAGGGGTTGTTCCCTTACACAGTTACTGACTGTCCTAGCTTGTTACACTTCTATCACCCCTCATTTACTCCCATTCACCCATTACCTCCTGACCCTAGTGACATTTGTTAATGACACTGTTCTTCTTACTAAAGTCTCAACCCCAGCTGTTACTGATCCCCTTTCCTATGACAATGTCCCTTGATCCTCCAAGGCTCTTGCTGGCGACCAGAGAGTCAAATTTGTTAAGCAATGGCTTATCAACTTCAAGCATCTACTGGGCCTTAACAACAAATCCCTTGCTACCTTTCTTTGCTATGCTAGCAACTTCTTCCTTGCTAACAGTAAGCTCTGGTGATGCAATTGTAACAGCAAACACAAGCTCTTTATACTGACCAACTCATGACTTTGCATTCTACATGCTATGCATGATGACCTTGGGCATCATGGTCTATTTGCTACAAAAGCTGCCTTGTTGAAATGCTCCTGGTGGCCCCAGGTTGCAGCTGACATAGTTTAGTATATTTGTTCATGCTACATCTGCCAAGTATACCAAACAACCAAAGTCCTCATACTGCATACCATCATTACACCTGCTACCCTCTTCAGCAAGATCTATATCAACACAATGTTCATGCTGCTCTTTAAGAAGTTCAAGTATATTATTCAAGAACAATGTTTGTTAATCCACTACTCCAAATTCTGCATGCTTGTGCAAGAAAATACCAATGCTATTGCTAAGTGGCTCTTTAAAGACATCATCTGCCACTGGGGCACTCTTAACAAAATTGTTACTAATAATGGCCTTCCCATTATCAAAGTTGTCACTTACCTTGCTAAGAAGTACTACTTGAACCACATTTGCATCTTCAGTTACAACAAACACACTAATGGTATTGTCAAATGACCCTATTTCAATGTTAGACAAGCTTTCTTCAAAGCCATTAACAGAGACCAGTCTGAGTGGAGCTCAGCTGCTTACTCTGTCTTCTAGTTAGAACATGTTACCATCTGCTAATGCATGGGCTGTTCCCCTTACTATGCACCTACTAGTACCTATCCTCTATTCTCTGCCAACATTGTAGAAGCAACCTACCTCTAGCCACCTCCTGATTCTTTGTTAATGACTACTGACCTCATCTTCCAACATGTCGTTGACCTCCAATGCAGATAAGCTGACCTTGACTGTTTACATGACATTGTTCTTACCACCCACTGTTTAGCCGCTATTCATTTTGAACAAGAACATGCCACTACAATTCAAGACTATGACATCAAGCAAGAAGACCTAGTATTGATGAGGAACACCCAAATAGAAGTAGTCCTCCCTCAGCCATTGGATTTCCTCCTCCATGTAAAGTCATTTGCTGATGTAGTTGAGAATCATAGCACCAGATGGTAAGACAACCTTTTCTTTGTGATTCTGGCAGATTTTGCCTTGACTAATAAAGCTTTCCAGCTTAGCACAATTGCCACATACCAGTTTCACCGCAGAAGTGGCAGCTGTTGCTAAGAGGTCAAGAGGCATGGGACTGAGAGCTGTTATTGGCAGTTAATGCTGCCATCTTTTCCTCCATGTGTGCCAGGGCATTAACAATAAGCAGCTACAGCAATGTCAAGAAGTTTCTCTTTAATGATAGTAGTCAGTATGGGAATGGCAGTGTTAATGGTGGTGGCTTTAGTGCTAGCAGTCATCAGCTTTTTCAAGGTCATGGTAGTGTCAGTACCCTTTAGAACCCATTTGGCAGCTTCAAAGACTTGGTCTACCTCATAGGAGTCTTCTAAGTGATGATTGGGAAGGGTGATTTCTAAACAGCAGATGAGTTTGGACCATAACAAAGTCAGTATACCTTGCTGAAATAAACAGTGTTCCTTGTTTTGGTAAATCTTGCCTTTAGCCAGAAGCCAACATGCTATGCACTGGAAATCCCTATAGTAGTCTGAGAAGTGTCTGAGAGTAGTGATACCAGCAGAAAATGTCTGGTTAATGAGTTGCTTGAGGTCCTGAAGAGTGTAACGGGCAGATTCCTTAGCTCTAGGATATAAACAAAAGTCTGCTACTTTCCACTTGGTATATATATGGTTGCTAAACTCTGGCAAGTCCAGCCAGGTCTTTGCAATATCATAAGACACATACCAAGCAGCATATTCCTTTTTCTGATTGTCATCATTAACAGTGCAGTCTGCTAAGAGATATTTGAGCTTGCAGAAGTACTGGGCAAGCTCTCAAGGGCAACTTTTATCCTATTTAGGTGCAGTAGAGTTATTGCAAGGTGGCATGTGGCAAGAAAGATGGGTGTCACCCATGTTGGTAGCACTAATGGGTGTCATTAAAGGGGTAGTGAATTGAACTGAGGAATAGGGATCAGGAGTTATCAGAGGTAGTGGTGCATCAAGAAAGTTATTGATGTGATGGCCTGGGAAGTTCTCTAGAAGTTCATTAACATTGAGAAGTTTCTTAGCAGTAACAAGTTCCTCTTCAAGGTTATAAGGTGGAGTTGTTAACAGCAATGAAGGGTGGATATCAAAAGGGATAACTGGGAGCAAAGATTCAGTAACAAGACATAAGTAGTTTTTAGCCTAGAGGAAAGTTTCCAGTGGAATTTTGCTATAGAACCCTTCATGGTGGGCTCCAAAATGATGCACTGACTTACTGCCTAGCTGCTGTGCAGGAAACAACTAACAAGACCAGCTAGATAGGGTAGCTACCAAGTAGTAGCATTACATGTGTGTGTGAGGAGTCAAGCAAAGTTGTGGGAACCTGTTAAAGTGGTAGGAGGTTGAAGCCATTAAAAAAGTAGGAGCAAATGATAAGAGGTAACAGTGTGGCTATTAGTGTTGCTACCAAATTGCAGTGGTTAAGAGATCTGTAAAGACCTGGAAGGTCATTAAGAGGTGAAGGAGGAGTTAATGGAAATATGAGTTGCTAGCTGTAGGTGCTAGGATTAATGAAGGCTTGACTAGGAGCACCTGTATGGTGCTTAACAAAGGCAAAACAAGGGTGCCTGTAACAAAGATGACAAAGGCTAAGTTCAACAATACTGTTAAGCTTAGAGACAAGCAAGAAGAGACTGGACTGAGTAAATCCATGATCAGTGTCATTATTGGTTGGTTGTTAACAGTCACATGCTCATGTCACATGCTTCATTTGATTTATTGTTGTTGAGCAGCCAGCACTGACTGGGTTGTATCAATGCACATAGCTATGATGCTATCATGGTGGTAGTGGACCTTTATAGTAAGTAGGCACATTTTATTCCCACCCACACTACCTGCTCTACCATGGAGGCAGCCAACCTCTACTGGAGGAATGTCTGGAAGCTGCACAGTCTCTCCAATGCCTATGTCCCCAATTGCAGGCCACAGTTTGTAGTAGAGTTTACTTGCAAGCTGTACTACCTCCTTGGAATAAAGCTGCACATCTCCATAGCATACTACTCCCAGTCTGATGGGCAGACAGGGAGGGTCAATCAGGAGCTATAGCAATATCTGCATCTGTTCTGTAATGAGCAGCAAGATGACTGGGATGAGCTGCTGCCAGATATGGAGTTCCAGTACAACAACCATGTCCACACATCAACTCAGTACTCCCTCTTCTTCCTGGACACTAGTTGCTACCCTTGTATGGGCTTTGAACCCCACACATATCCCTTAGACAACCTGAGTTCATAGAAAAGATGAAAGTGGCACAGAACAAAGCAAAGGCTGCTCTGAGCAAGGCAAAAGACAATATGGCCCACTACTACAATTGCAGTCACACCCCAGCCTCAAAGTAGCAACCCAGAGACTATGTCTACCTTAATGCATCCAATATCACCATGATACAGCCTTTGCAGCTGTCACACTATCATCTAGGACTGCTCTCAGTGGAGTGGCAGGTAAGCCTGCTGGCTTACCAGCTGCGCCTCCCAGTCAGTCTCTATCAGCTTCACCCAATATTGAATGTAGTGAAGCTCTTTCCAATGCTAAAGAACTCTATTCCAGGCTGTCATCTGAGGCTGCTGCTCCCTTCAGTCCTGGTGGGAAATGACAAGCAGTACAAGGTGGAGAAGATACTGGATAGCTGCCTGTTCAGGCAGAAGTTGCAGTTCAAAGTGAAGTGGAAAGGCTATAGTTTAGAAAACATATCTTAGGAGCCACAAGAGAATGTTTGTGCACTAAGGCTGGTCCAAAACTTTTACTAGCAGCACCCCCAATGCACTGAAAGCTATTTGTGGAGTCTACCCTATATTGCCTGCTGATGTGGCCCTCTGGGATTTCTTCTACCCCATGCATTGGAATGCTGCATCTTAAGAGGGGTGATGTTGGGAGATGCTCCATGTGGGATGCTAGTTCTTACCTCAAAATCTGTTTATATTTAATTTGTTTCTTCAGTTTGAAACCTTGAGGGTCTCAAGAGAGGGGAGTGTAACAAGGAGACTCATTACTACACTGTTATTTTATTCAATCAAAATTACTCTATAATTACATGATAGTCATAAATAGATATTTTAAGGTTATGCCTATGTAACCTTAAGATTTTACTTTTGCACACCATAGGCAGGCCCAATAAACAGATTCTGACTTACAGCTTGTATATGTAAGGCTCTGGTTAGCCATGGTCTTTCTGGGTGCTGTATTGCCAGGTGGGACAGATGGCACTGTTCCAAAAGTGGTATTGCTCTCCAGAACAGGGGATGTGGGAGGAGCAGATAAACTCTCCTAAAAAAACATATTAGAAGACAATGTTGAGTTATCAGAGGAGTTCTGTTGTTTGAACTCCCATTTGGGATTGGACACCAATAGGGATGTATCAGGCCCTACAGGAGGATTTACTGCACTAGGAGTCATTACTACCAGTGGTTGTGTTATGGCCACATTGATTGCGGAATTGGAATCTGGCATCCTTTGCTGTAATGTACCTACTCATGGTCAACAAGTAGCATGAGCCTGCAAGCTTCTAGCAATTGAATGAGAATGTGTATGCATTCTTGGTTGTCAGAGGTGGGATATTACTACTCATTGTATCCCTGGATGACTCTGAGAACATCATAGTGTTCCAACCGTGCCAACCAATTATCATTTACATAGAGGAATATGTCTGTATGCAGGTCACTTCCAGACTAGTGGTAGTCTAGATAGCATCCATCCACATATGTGAAATGCAATTGGCAATGAAGTGCTGCAGTACTTGCTTAAATCCTGGGCTTGTGCAGGCTCCACATAGAGCCTGTACAGTAGAAATGTATAGTTATTGATGGCCTGAAAGGCCACTGAGCTTTTATCGTTGTAATCCTCCACAGCCTCTACATAGAGCTGTGGGCAAACAGCTACAAGAGCAAATGCTATCATGTATGAAGCTCTGGCATTAGCTCCAGTGGGAGCTAGCATGTGGGCTAAAATGTATCCAAAGATGGATTCTTGATGAACTTATCTGGTACTATCAATGGTATAACATTCTGGGAATCCAAATAACCATGCTGCAGTAAGTACTGCACCCAATGGTTGATTTCAAAGTGGTGTTCAATGGAGACTTGATTAAGTCCTACACCATGCATATTATTGTCTTTACATTCTAACATAGTAGACATGCATGAGGGGAGAGGAACAGGCTGCCAGTTCCTATCATTCTTTGGGAGGCAGCTTTCTACAGCCTTCACATCAATTTCAAGGACACAACATATTGTCCCATCCCTTTGCATTGTATGGAAAAAGAAAGAGACCCTATAGAAATCCCTCAGTAAGAGAGCATCATGAACACACTCTCACATCTGTATAGAGGATCTGCCCTCTGAAATCACATGAACAAGCAACCTTAGTTGCTCTGGATTCATGGGGTACACCTCAAGGTGCTCATAAATACAATTTTGAATAGGCATGGGATATATAAACCATCCCAGCCATCTTATGTAAGCAAGCATTTTTTGCTTTCTTGCCTCTATTGGCTTGCATCATATGATGGTGGGACCATATTCTGGTCCTGCCACCCTCCATGGTCTGCTACTCCTTTCTCCCCCTCTTGAGCCACTCTGGCTCACATAAAAAGGAAGAGACAGGTCAAACCTGCCTCCCCAATCACCTGGTCTTTGTTTCTTTAGCAGAGTGGCATGACTCTTTGTTGGTCTTTACACTCTGAAGTGAAGAAAAAGAAGTTCAAACTCAGCCATAGTTAAACTTTGGCTGACTAAAGCAGAGACTTCCATTGATGGCCTGCCACAGCCATCACTTAGGCATCACTATTTAATAGTACTGACTTAGCCTATTTACAACAACTTATGTTGTTGCACTAGCTGCCTAGAGCATTTTATGCCCTGGATCTCCAGGTATCAGTCAAGGATCTCTAGGTCCTTGCACATCTCTAACAGTTTCCAAGTAGTATCTTTGAAGCTCCATCAAACCTCAAATTCTGATCTACTTGTGCTCCAATAATGACTTATAAGGTTATCAACAAACCACTCCTGATCATTGGCTGCCCCAAAGTTGTATGATGCTGGGGTAGCACAATTGGGAAACATCTCATCATCTGCAGCTTTATAAGGCTGCAGTAAGGATACATGGAACTTTGCATGGAGCCTTCAAGATCTCAAGGCTCCTGGCGATTCCAGTGTATAGTTGGGAGTCTCGTCATAGACTTCCAATACTTTGTATGGTCCTACCTACTTAGAGCAGAGCTTCCTTGCTTGCCCCTTGGGAAGCATCTGATTTCTTGTCAAAAGGTACACCAGCATATCTTTCTGAATATCTGGCCCAGCTGACCTGTGCTGGTTTGTGGTATGCATCTGAAAGATATGTGCCTTGATCATTGTGCCATGGGCCACAGCCAAGTTCTGCAATGTCTGTGCCACAAAGTCTTTGATACCTTTTGGTATCATGGAGTCAGACCTGATCTTCTTTAGCATAGATGGTATGTAGCCCCCATTCAACTCAAACAGTGCAAACTTAGTTGTCTCAGATACACTCACATTTATTGCAAACAACCTAATCTTGTTGGTCTGGCCATACTATGGACCTCAGTATTTGGCCAATGCTATGGTTGGCATGCTCTGTCTGCCCATCCATTTGAGGATGAAATGATGTTGACATTAAGAGCTTAGCTCCTAACAATTTGTGCAGTTCACACCATTATTTAGACATGAACTTTGGATCACAATTGCTTACAATGGAGCTAGGGAGGCCATGTAGCCTCACTATCTCCCAAAGGTAGATCCATGACAGCTTTGAAGCCATCATAGTCATATGTATTGGTATGAGATGAATCATACTCATCATTTGATATATAATCACCCAAAGGTAATTAAATCCTTTGGACTCTAAGAATGGACCAATAAAGTCCATTCCAATAGAATCCCAGGGTTTTACTGGTATAGGCAAGGAATGCAGTTTTCCTGTTGGCCAGTAATTTACCCTCTTTGATTGCTGACACATCTTGCAGGTATTGCAAAATACCTGCATGTCTGCCACCATAGTGGACCAATAAAGTCCATTCCAATGGAACCAGGGTACTGGTATAGGCAAGGAATACAGTTTCCCTGCTGGTTGGTGATTTACCCCCTTCAATTGCTGACATGTCTTGCAGGTATTGCAAAATACTTGCATGTTGACCACCATAGTAGGCTCCAATACCATTGACAGAGAAATTCTGTTGTCTGTTGGGCTTTAAAGTGCCCCAACAGTGTATGAGCTTGGTTCTAATACCTGAGTGACCAGGACCCAATCTTGAGGAACACATAGGACCTCAAGTCCAGCTATGTTCCTTGTCCAAATTAGATCCTGCAACACCTGGAAGGCTCAAGGATCTTGTTGAACAAGGTGTCCTTACCATACCCTGCACTCACCTGCCAACACCATTTGACTCCCCAAGGGCATAGTAATGTATCCAGAGAGGCTAATGCTTCTCCTAGCTGTACATCATTGTCCTCAGCATCACCCAGAGGAGAATTACTGTCCTCCTCCCAATCAACCTCAAGTGCTTGAGCCTCATGATTGCAAGGCTTGTCTCTATTGTGCATTTGATCAGGCCAGACCAATTTCTGATCTGTGCACACTCACAACTGCTCAATCTGATGACCAAGTTCTTTTACCCATTGAGGGAGCAAATCGTCCTTCTTGGAGTCTATCTGTGCATCTGTGCAAACATACTCATAAATGTAGTGTATGTCCTTGGATGTATCACTCTCATAGTAGCATGGCAAGCAGTCCACTACCTTATTGAGCTCCCCCTTGATATATGTTATGCTTTATGATCTGTAATTACATGGATCCTATAGCCTAGAAGCTTGTCTTCTCATTTGAGAAGAGCTTCTAAAATGGCTAATGATTTGAGTTCATGCACAGCATAATTATGCTGGGCATTTGTGAACTTTTTTGACATAAAGCCAGCAAGCCTACATGCCTGCCAAGTTGGACCCTGCCCATACATTGCTCTGACACCTGTCTTGGAAGCATTGTATATCAGCCATATAGGATCCTCTTTACAAAGATCAATGGGCTTGGCATCTTGCTACAGACACATCTTATCATGTTGAAGCAATGCTAGTGCAGGGGTTGCCACAGCAACCCATTCTGGATCATGGCCATCAATGGTCCAGTGTAGGCAGATATATAAGGCAAGAAATTGCTGATATAATTTACCAGTCCTATGAACTGTTGTATGTCATTATAGGTTCTAAGGATGTGCCAATTATCAGGATGTATCCCCTGATTGTCAATTAAATGACCAAGGCACTTTACATGCTTAGCATACAGCTCACATTTTTTCCACTTGAGGTACAACTTATTCTGGCAGCAAATTTGCCATGGAAATACAGCATATATAAGCTTTTTGTAGGAAGTAGGATACCATTTGCAATCTATTCATTTATTCATTTAGAATCTTTTTGAACAGGGTTGCATCAGTGTTGTGGAACATCATCTCAGCCATTGTTTTGGCACAGAATGTTAGGACCCTTGCATCCTTGGGGACACTTGCAGTCAGGGGGAGCACATACAAAGACTATGTATCATTCTTGTCATTTTCCTGTTATGCACAATGCAACTGTTCAGGGAGAGGTTTGGAAAAGACAATTGCATACCCATTATGGTAAGAATCGGCAGTTAGGCATCATGAATATCATTACCAAGTATCCACAACTTTCACAAGGGAGAAGGGTATGAGAAAAGTGAAGGAAAATCACAGATTCTTCCAGAAAGTAACAGAGGCTACAGTATAATACATGAAGTTTTGTGTCAATTGGTACTGTACAATGGCAATGGCTCTTTCAAATGACTACCAGAGCTACGTACACAAGCCATGCGCCAAGACTCCAGTGAAGCCTCTTCCGCTTTTTTAAGGGCATGTGTTTGCTCGATCGTGGCTTCATTATATCCATATCCATCCAAAAGCTTTACTGATCCTCTGAATGCTTTGGAGTGCCCTTTTGAAGGGATTAGCATGGGGTTTGGGGGGTCATATGAAAGCAGATCATGGCTGCGCGGTTCTTGAGCACTAGTGAAGTGTTGACTTAGAGGAAGGGATGTGAGGGAACGACGGTGATGTCTGAGAAGCAAGCATAAAGCTACTAAGATAAAGAGCAGGAGAACAACTCCACCAATGACACCCCCTGCTATCTTTCCTGCATCAACTTGGCTCGATCTATCCACTGACATAGAGGGAGATGTGGAGCCATGAGGTGAAGTTGGAGGAGAATATGGCAAGGACAGGGGCAATGATGAGGAGGGCAATGAGGGTGAGAAGAGGCGAGAGGTAGTAACAACATAGAGATAGTCAAGCACAAGCCGGTTGTGATCTGTGTTATTTCCATAGGTAACAACCACAGAGTGGTTGGTATTTTGAAGTTCCTCCGTGACAAAGATGATTTGATTCAAAAAAGGACTCGGTAATTTGGGCGGACCACCACCTGATACAATAAAGGAGACTGTAGGCATGTCATCGATGGTATATGACCCCACCAGTGGTCCTTGTCCGAAAGGGGGCAGGGAGCCGACCCATATAAGCCTGGTTCCTGCATAATGAGTGAGACTGCCATAGATCTTCAGCTCAAGATTGAGATTGCGTACCCACAAAAGAAGTTCTTGCTCGTGAACCACTAATGTCTGTCCAAACTGAGTTGTGAGACTTTTTCCACTTTGTGTCGTCGTACTTGATGGATCCGCTATGACTATGAATCTTAATGGAATAACCGAGAAAAGTCGTATTTGAGGTATTTGAGGTGAATTCAAGGTAGTCAAGCAGGAAACTGGTCCCAAGAACATTGGTAGATAGGCGGATTTCGAAATGGTGGTTACTATCAGTAAGATTGTCTTGCTTGCACAGAGGCGAGTCAGTTTGGGAATTGGGAGATGCAGGTTTTGAGTTAATATAATGGCCATCTATGACGCAATTGAAAACGCTATTGTTGATGGCGGTCCCAAATGCAGCAATTGAAGATCCTATTGAACAATTTCAATAAGTGGAGAAGAGCAATGTAAAAGAGGACTTGCCCGTGAACGAGAACGACATATTTCCCGGATGGCGTGTCTCTCTGAGTGTACGGTTGAATGGTAATGCACTTCTTCCGAGGCTGCCGCTCCGAGGGGTGAAGTCCCTCCATCCCACACCATAGTTGATGGCGCTGTCCGAGTTGTCAACGATGAAAGTAGTGAGAGACATGGATACACCGAACAAGGCATCAGAGGTTGACGAGAGAGGGCTTATATGCATAGCTACATCTAGATTTTGATTGATATATCAATATGCTGGGCTGACATCGACGCTGCCATGATTTACACCACAACAATGCCCTTGCTGATACGCATCATTGCGGCGCCCAAGTTTCATCGTAATCATCAGAACCAAATTCTGCGTCCGCTTGTGGGTTACATACAAACTTGAAACGTTATAATTTGCTAAGATTGGCATAGAATCTGAAGACTCAGTGGAAATACGAAATAGCAGATTCGTGTCTTTAACTCTGAACGCAGGTCGTTAGAGCCTTCTGATCACGTGATTGATTGGGTGAAGGTGAAAGAAGCTTGTCTGGTCTCTTGATACCAGGACGTTGCTTGATCGCCTCGGCTCTCAATTCTCCATGGAGATTTTTGATGATAATAGGATCCATAGCCTTGACTCTCAAAAAAACCTCGACGCACATTCTTGATGAAGTCAGGCTCGTTATGTTTCAGGATGGGATCTCATCTTTTCACACCTGGAGGAGCTTTCAGGACAACTGATACTGACAAAGCAAAGAAGTACAGATACTTTGGGGGTAAAGAGAAGGTCTAGTACAATCTTTCTTGGTTCCCCTGATCACCTGAATACTCATCGCAGAACAATTTTCTCATACAGGCAACTGATCTAGCTTCCAGGAATGCAAATATTAAAGAGCCGAAGAAGCATCACTACTTTTTGAAGGCGCGAAAGCAGATTATGGACTAGAATAATAATCAGACTTACGCTCCATATCAGCTTCCCTAGGAAGGAAGACTGCCTCTTGAATAGTTTGCCCTTGGCATTCATGGTCAAGTACATGTAGGCAAAGCACCAAGTGCCCCTACAAGGAGCACGAAGGACACTCGGCTTCCAGGCAGAACTCTGAACACCAAATGTCTACACTAACTCTACGCCCCCGCTGGGGTACTCTCTTGAGGCTCCTGGCGTTACACAGGATCGCCTCAGCTCAGAACAACACAGTATCCTGTACCGAACTCGCCAACGTTCGCCTCGAAAATACCACAATTCTCTCCTCCACATACATCTCCGGTCCCGCCAATGTCACAACGCCCGGATCGTGTCAATCCCAAGCCCTCGTTTCCAACCCACTATGCCGTGTCGAATTCATGATCAACACGACATCGACAAGCACTGTACACGCGGAAGCGTGGTTGCCTGGTACATGGTACGGAAGGTATTTGGGGCTCGGGAATGGGGGCTTGAATGGGTGTGGGTCGTCTCTCCCACGTCAACTCCCAGATCTCAGAATTGACATAAAACATAGGTATCGACTACCTTAACTTAGATTACGGGACCACCCTGCACTTTGCCACCATCGCATCCGACGGCGGACACGACGGTAACACAGGCCTACCATTCCTCAACAATCCCGAGGTAATCAATGATTTTTCCTTCCGTGCCCTCCACACCTCGACCCTCATCGGCAAACAAATCGTTGAGGCATTTTACGGCCGGTCGCACGACACTTCATACTTCCTTGGGTGCTCCACTGGCGGACGGCAGGGCATGCAGGCAGCACTGAAGTTCCCGGAGGACTTTGACGGGATAATAGCAGGTGCACCGGCGACAAACAATAACTACCTTGGAGGGTGGGCGGCGATGCTTGGCAAGCTCGTCGGTGCGCCCGACCCCACGGGTAATCCGGGCTTTTTACCACCTGATCTGTGGGATAATGTCGCGGCGGAGGTGCTGAGGCAGTGTGACACGTTGGATGGGCTCGACGATGGGATTATCACGGAGCCGGATGAGTGTGTGTTCAGGCCTGAGGCGATTATTTGTGCACAAGATGCTGAGGATGAAGGCAGGTGTCTGACAAAGGAGCAAGCGGAGGTTGTGAGGAGGGTATATGAGCCAATGTATGGAAGTGGTGGAATGGGGAAGCTGTTATTCCCGCGCTTTGATCCAGGTGCTGAGGCTGATGGAGGGGCGCAAAGGTGGTTAAGTGGGTCGTTTGATCCACTCATCGCTGTACGTGAATGCATAGGAATACGGTGGCAAGTTGATAGATGCTGCTTGTTCGCAGGATTGGTACCGCTTCGCAGTCTTAAATGACTCGACGTACAACTTTGAGAATTTTACCATGGATACGGTCATGCTGGGGGCGAACCTCAACCCAGGAGACATCGAAACCTTCAGCGGCAATCTCGCAGTATTTAAGGCTCGGGGCGGTAAATTCTTAACGTATCACGGGCGTCGAGACCAGGTTCGCTCCCTCACTCATCCACCAAATCCCACTAATCACAGACCCCAGCTAATCCCTTCCGGTAGCTCTAAACGCACCTACGACCTCATATCCCGCACCCTCTCCCTCCCTACGGCCTCCATGGACACATTCTACCGCCTTTTCCTCATCCCCGGTATGAACCATTGCATTGGCGGACCTGGATCTATGCTTTTCGGGCAGATGGGCACAATATCGAACGCGGTCAACGACTCGAGCAGTAATGTGTTGCTGGCAATGGTGAGATGGGTCGAGGAGGGTGGCGGGCCAGATGTGGTCAGTGGGATTGGGTTTGGGAGTGAGGGAGAGATGAGTGTAAGGAGGCATTGTAGGTATCCAATGAGGAGCGTATGGGATGAGGATGAGGGAGAGTTTGGGTGTGTGGCTTAGGTCGTCAGTGTATACGGCCGTATGTGTAAAACATGATTTCGAGCGCACTTGAATGACCCGCCTCGGTAGACCTAGTGAAAGTGAGAGTGAGTACGTAAAATGGGCGCGTGGGGTAGCATCAAAACCCCGTGGGGAAAGCTACTACATATAATTAAAAATCAGGAAACTTGCGGCCAGGCTTGACCCCATATTCGACCAGCTAACCTGATAGCCGACGTGTTCCATAATGATGCGAAATAATGGGCTTGACGTCAATCCCTAGCACATCAGGCTAATCTTCCAAGATTCATTCAGAATAAGAGGGAGTCGAAGCCATGGGTGTTGGACTTTTTGACTTATCACATATATCACACAGCCACTCACCCAACAGGGTCGCCTTTTTGTCATATCATAGAATATCTTTTACTATATCACATAGCGGACAATTGAACCATTGTCCGCATATGTATAAATACAGACTACTCAGAAAGACAGAACCTCAGTCACTTACATCGGACTGAGGGTACGTCGAACATACTAAACATATTACGAACATACTGACTGTGCCGTAGATCAATACTACTAGTACATTGTACAAATATAGTCACTTACATCGGACTGAGGATCAATACTTACATTGTTCTTAGTCTAACAGTAAAGGAGTCTGGATTCTAACAATGGGTAACAAGGAAAATTCCGATCGTTGTTCGTAAATCGTACCAGAGAGTAGCCTCAGATGAAGGAAGAGTGGTTTCTTGTCGTATTGACAACACTAGTCGAGTACAAAGACCAAATTATTTCTTACAGAAACAAGCTAAGCAGAAACATCAACAACTTGAGACGTTGATATCAAGTATGAAGAAAGAAGTTCCGCCATACTCCCATCATTCGCCAATACTGGCATTTCTTCCCTATCTCTCAAAATTGCTCAGCAGCGCCGGAAAGATTGGCGACACGAGCACATGCAGCGCGGATGGCAATGAGGACTGGATCAGGCAACTTGAGTTCCTTATTCTTGGCAGCTGCAGCAGCCGCAGTTTCGGGCTCGACTCTGAATGTGACACGTGGTGGGTTGGGCAGGTAATCGCAGATAAATCCGTGCTGAGAAAGACCTGCGGACCAACGGATGTCGTAGGTATCATTCTGGGACAAACAAGGAAATCGAAGGAAGAGAAGTCAAGTCAACAAAGGGACGTACTTCATTTGGCACTGGTTCAAGCCAAAGTTCGAAACAATCAAAGAGAGTGTGCAGTTCGCCATTATGGAGGTCATTGATCTTATCACCATACAAACTTTTTGCTCTTTCCCCGAGGCCAAACAAATTAAGAATTGTGAAGACTGTTGCTGAATAGGTCTTTCGAACGCCCAGTAAGAGAAGTAATACTATAGTAATAAAGTACTAACCTGTTCACCATCTTGTGCACTCTCGGAAAAGATATGGGCCACTTCCACAGTCATCGTCTTAGGATTAGCCGATTTCAAGCAGGCCGCCTTGATCTCTGGCATTCGCAAGCAAGAGCCCACATCATACAAGCCAGTGATAGCACATCTGTAACCATCACGAAGCAAGGCCTGAGAAATAAGCTAAGGTGAAACATAGACACTTAAGAAACAGGATACCTGTCGTCTCACACTACGTTTTGTCTGTGCAATTTCGCCCAGTGTATCCAGGATCCGGGTCCTGTGGATGTCGAAAGACGGGCGAGAGGGGTGATGCGATGGTGTAGGTCTAGGTCCTACATTAGACCGAACTGAGTCCGTTGAGTTCAATGTGAATATTGCAGAAGGAAAATATAGGACCCACATAGTCGCATCAAGTGCCCTCGATACAAACGACCCAAATTAACGATCGCAGCGTATATATCCTCATTGCGCGTGTATTGGACGCATGATCTAATTTTGAGGAGTAGATGGATATATGGCGTGGACCCTAAATAACCATCATGGGTATGGTCACAAAAATCCTTCAAAAAAAAGCCAACGGTTCGAACTGCCACGAGAGGGTCGTTATATCTGGCGGCAGTGGTGTTGCGAGAGGGGTCCAAAATAGCTTTCTTTTCTGCCTGCAGTAAAAATGTCCAAACAATGCGCCCCTCAGTATCAAGTCCGCATTGTTCGATAGATGGGAGGGCGGACATAGCTTGTGGGCGGTTGATGGCTGATTACGGCACGGCAGTTAATCCAGGATGCGTGCAGTGATATCGTTTCACAAAGCAACTGGCCAAGTAGTCCACGTGACTCGTGCCCAAATTAGCGTCCTGTTGAGCACGTGTTACTACGCCATCCATCCCTAGCACATCAGGCTAATCTTCCAACATTCATTCAGAATAAGAGGGAGTCGAAGCCATGGGTAACAAGGAAAATTCTGATCATTGCTCGTGAATCGTACAAGAGAGTAGCCTCAGATGAAGGGTGGTTTCTTGTCGTATTGACAACACTAGTCGAGTACAAAGACCGAATTATTTCATACAGAAACAAGCTAAGCAGAAACATCAACAACTTGAGACGTTGATATTAAGTATGAAGAAAGAAGCTCCGCCATACTCCCATCATTCGCCAATACTGGCATTTCTTCCCTATCTCTCAAAATTCGATCAATCTCCTCAGCAGCGCCGGAAAGATTAGCGACACGAGCACATGCAGCGCGGATGGCAATGAGGACTGGATCAGGCAACTTGAGTTCCTTATTCTTGGCAGCTGCAGCAGCTGCAGTCTCGGGCTCGACTCTGAATGTCACACGTGGTGGGTTCGGCAGAGACCTGATAGCTAACTGCCAAGAAACATCTCTGCACCAACGGATGTCGTAGGTATCATTCTGGGACAAACAAGGAAATTGAAGGAAGAGTAGTCAAGTCAACAAAGGGACGTACTTCATTTGGCACTGGTTCAAGCCAAAGTTCGAAACGATCAAAGTGAGTGTGCAGATCGCTCGCCATGGTTATGACATTATGTAGGTCATTGATCTTATCACCATACAAACTCCTTGCTCTTTCCCCGAGGCCAAACAAATCAAGAATTGCGAAGACTGTTGCTGAATAGGCCTATCGAACGACCAGTAAGAGAAGCAATACCGTAGTAATTGCGTACTAACCTTTTCACCATCTTGTGCACTCTCGGAAAAGATATGGGCCACTTCTGCAAAGATCGTCGTACGATTAGCGGATTTCAACCAGGCCTCCTTGATCTCTGGCATTTGAGAGCATGATTGCACATCATACATGCCAGTGATAGCACATCTGTAACCATCACGAAGTAAGGCCTGGGAGATAAGCTAAGATGAAACATAGACACTTGAGAAACAGTATACCTGTCGTCTAACACTACGTCTTGTCTGTGCAATTTCGCCCAGTGTATCCAGGATCCGGCTCCTGTGGATGTCGAAAGACGGGCGAGAGGGGTGATGCGATGGTGTAGGTCTAGGTCCTGCATTAGAGCGAACTGAGTCCGTTTAGTTCATTGTGAGTATTACAGAGGAACAATATAGGACTCACATACTCGCATCAAGTAATTTCGATACAAAAGACCCAACTTAACAATGGCGGCGTATATTTCCCCATTGTCCATGTGTACGAGGCATGACCTAACTTCCAGCAGTAAACGGGAATATGGCTTGGACCCTAAATAACCGTCACGGGCATGGTCCCAAAAATCCTTCAAAAAAAAGCCAACGAGTCGAACTGCCACAAGGGGGTCGTTATATGTGGCGGCAGTGTGGTGAGCGGGGTCCAAAAGAGCTTGCTCCTCTGCCTGCAGTAAGAACCTCCAAACGCTGCACCCTTCGGTATCAAGTCCGCATTGTTCGATAGATGGGAGGGCGGGCATAGCTTGCGTGGCGGTTGATTGTGGGGATGGCAAGTCAAATTATACTTAACTGAGTTCGAAAATATGAATATGAGCAAACAAAGGTAACTCGACCAAACACAAGCCAATTGACGGCTGTCCTCGAGTCGAACTGCCACCATCGAATTACACCAAGCGCCAGGTTGGTTTAAGTTCCGAAGAAAAAGATATCACATGCACACGGCAAATAAGTCCTATCAAATGACAAATCAATGTGTGGAGAAATCGCCATCAAATCAGAAACGTTCACCCGCTGATCGTGTGCCGATTTCATCAGGGGATGACCCTGGTTGGTTAACAGTTTGATAGCTTTGATTAGATGTAGGAGGTCCGACAGGTCTGAACGATCTGATCTCGAGGCTGATACCAAGTTGTAATGAGCTTGAGCGCGGCCCTCTGGTGATGCGAGGAGCCTTTCAAAAAATCACATGCACCCAGTGAGAACTGCAATCAGGTAAATTTCTGGTTAGATAGAAACGGACTCTTTCGGATCTCAACAGAAAATTTCTACATTTCCAGACGCAGCTCTCGCTAAGTTAAGTTCATGTCGTGAATTTGTCATACAGCAGCGTATCTACCTCATATCCATGTTCCTGGCTGCGCTGTCGGAGAATTCCTTGTGAAATATCGAGCTTCCAAAGACGACATGGTCGCCGTCGCTGTTGGCACCCGGAAATGATGCAGAGAAGTCTATTGGCTGTTTATACCTCTTTTCGACGCGGAAACCACGATTGTCTGGTGCTTCGACAGCTGGTGGTATGTCAAACTGGAATATCCGGTTGGACCTTTCATACCCATATCTGCTCGAGATACAGCATAATTAGGATGTCATTGGATATAGATGACTACTGGCGGAAGTTGCTGATATATATGGTGAGTACACTAAATCAGCATTCGTCTAAAGACCTCGGTCTTGCACTTTCATATTCTTGAAATGGTTTGAACACTGGATAAACGGATATGACGCTGTCGTCAAGCCCATCATTATCCCTCTTGGTGTTAAGCTCTTCTAAGGTCGTAGTGTACTTCTCTTCGCCTATGTTCGTCAGGTAATGTTCATAAAGACCGGTACACTGCTAGATGCAATCAAAACGCTTGCTCAAGAAACGTCTTGATTCGGTGATACTGAATGATGGTTATTGTTAGTGAACTCGATAGATTGCGTCCGCTCACTTTTGTCCAGTCTGCAGCGGCTCTCCTTGTCTGTTTGAAAACACACTGAATGAGCCTCGCAATTTGGAAACTTCAAGCTATTGGATCACCATCAATTGCAATAATTTCTACGACTTCTTTGTTTCAGGATCCTATCTAGAAGTTCGAACTCCACCATTTCAGCTAAGATTGGGATACGAAGGAGCCTGGAGATCTTTATGGCCTTAATTACGGAGAGTCGCTTCGTTCGGAGTGACAGAGGGGGTAAAGCCGATCCATGGATATCTTAGATTTCCTGTTAGGATTTCCTGTTAGAAAAGAACATTCAAAAGCAAAGGGGAGGAAGCCGTAAAGCATACACAGCATACGCTAGTGTTATTGGCTGGAAAATTCGCGCAGCACAAATGTTCTGATAACGTATTCTAGAAAAGCGAGGTGGGTGGCGCTTAATTACGTATCATTCACAAAAATTTTCACAGATCGGAAAATCACAATTGCCATTTTTAGATAGATCAAGTTCCCACTCTTCTCTGTCCAGTTGTCAACATCTCTTACCTCTTGCCAACCTTGCCAGCTCTGCGACACGGATTATAAGCCCAGTCTCTCTGACCTTTGCGTACCTACCCTCCTTTACTATTAAAATTCACCTAAGATGCAGGATTCAGCGACACCAACGGGCGCCGCTAAGGTCAACACTCATATCTTTTCGCCAAGGTCGACACTCATATTTTTTCGAAGGTCGACACTCATATTTTTTCGTCAGAGTCGACACTCATATTTTTTTGCTATCCCTCGCACAAGGCACTCTGAGAGACATGAGGGGGTCGCATGGATTTTGTCGTGTTTTATCCTCGATACTGTGCATCAACACCGGAGAATGAGCCTTATTCGACTTGCATGCAACTGCCTTGTTACCTACCGCTACGATGAGAAAAATTGGAACGTTGTTTGTTAAGGGGAAGTGTTAGCGGGACTCAGTGTCGCTGGACAGTCAGCAATACTCTGCGCACCGAATCACTCCCGGAGAAATTGGTTTTGAAGAACCAGTTGGTAAAATTTGTCTTTTTGAGCGGATGCAGATTTTGGAAGTCAGTATTACAATGGAATTCGCGCTGATAGTCTGACAGGAATATCGAAATACTGTTTTAGACGCTTGTTTTTGACGAGTACAAACGGAGGCAAGCTTCACAGTCAGGGGAGCTTGGAATGGATAATTTTCAGGGTGACCATGGAGGCGAAAGGCGACAACGAGATCGGCATAGCTTAAATGACACTGAAGATTGGACGTCTACTTGTGGCGCTTCCCCCTTTTACTGGGTTGAGAAAACTTGGAGGCAGATTCTGTTGCGGCACGATTTTTTGATGGGAGGAGACATGCAGAGCTGGGATATTTTTTCCTTGATCTCCGAGAATGCTCCTCGGGCAGGAAATGAGAGCCGTGGCGCCAAGGAAACGACCAGTGCGTCTACAACACAAAATTCTCTTCAACAGTACCTGGCATCATCCTTATAACATAGGTCTTGGAGGTTGTTCTGTCATTTATTGACTGGTGTCATGGTTGAAATCAATTTTCTTTGGAACATTGGTTTGGCCGGTCGAACAAGCCTTGAATTTCTCAGGATGTTGAGCCATCCTTGTTTTGCTATTATCTTTGCTGTGCTGGCTGAACCATGGGTGTCTTGGTCTTGAAGCCTTCATCATTGGTGCGAGGGCAAACTCGGACGTGTCTCTCACGTGATATGTCCTTTATGCCGCCGGCCTTCTGGTGGCTTGATGGATGCGGGCTTTCTCCGACAGCTATCAGCGAGGACGTGTGTATTTATTCCTCATCTACGACGACTTCCGGTTTCGACCTGTTCGGTATAGAGGGCAGTAGGCGAGGCGTGTCTGCAGTGCAAGTCAGGTAAAGCAAGAAGGTCACGCTGAGCCTGGGAAATTTTGCCGTATTGGTTGTTAGTTATCATGTTTCGCAGCCGGTATGTTGATCATTCCCCAACCTTCAAAAGACACAAGATCGTCCGTTTTTGAGAAAATCGATTCAACCTACCCTCTCGACGAATTGGCTTCCACTTACCATGGATTCACCCTCCGTTGCGTATGACCCGCCCCCTCCCTATCTTGGCCCCAGCAGCGCGTTCGTGTTTTCGCTCTATGAGGCGGCAATTACAATGGGCTACTGGGGTGACTCGTACTGTCGTCTCCCTCCGTATAAGGCTCGTACGGGGCGACGCTTTCACCCCTATCTTCCTTTACGTGGAGGTTGCATGCCTCGCCAGGTTTGTTTTTTCTTTCCTATTTTTTTCTTTTCGTTTCTATCAATATCTTCTCATGCTTAACTCCATTTCAGGGGGAATCATTTGAAGAATTTCAACAATTTGTGGGTCGTCAAAAAGGTGTAAGTCTCCTCTGTAAGATTTCTATACTTTGCCTGAGTTAATAGTAGGCGTCGTCCAACGTTTTTTTGATATGCATGTTAAAACCTAGTAACGGCAATATAGGTACCACCTCCCGTCATTGTACGTCGGCTTTCTTCTAACAAGGTTTTCATTGTTGACTCCACGTATCTAGAGTTAATAATTGTCTGCAGGCAGACATTATCCGAATCATAAGATGCTGCGGTGCGGGCAGCTATAATCTTGGGATGTTTTGCTCTGTAAAAATGTGTAATCATGATCATATGTATATATACCCCTCGCTTTAGAATACTTTCCTACTACATGCCATAGTGTACTTTTAGATATCTTTGTGTATTTTGTATTTTATCTGTATCAGTGCATTACCGTACAGCACATTCATAACTCATGTACTAGATACTCTCTTCAGAAAGCTATCATTTCTTGTGATATCCGTGGTTCCAAGATACTGGGCCTTATCAAATTCCAAACGCGTCACATTCTGCATCATCATTTCAGAAATCGCGCTTCCCTCCTGTGACGTCCCCCACCATTCCCCTCAAATCCCTCCACATCCCCCTCCCCACCTCGCACAACCCGGCTCTCGCCTCCCACACCGGAAACACAACCACCGTCGCACATGACCCGAAAACCCATATGATACTAATAATCACCCAGACTTTAAATGCGCGT
The DNA here is from genome assembly GCA_003313055.1 of Termitomyces sp. MG145. Classification (NCBI taxonomy): domain Eukaryota; kingdom Fungi; phylum Basidiomycota; class Agaricomycetes; order Agaricales; family Lyophyllaceae; genus Termitomyces; species Termitomyces sp. MG145. The sequence continues at coordinate 115,047 of QGOB01000256.1, read as the reverse complement.
ATGGAGAAGACAGGGTGTGCAAAGAAGAGGGGGAGGGGGATTATGATGAGCATGACAAGGAGCTGTGAGATTTGGTCAAGTTCAAGTCATGTTAATAAAGGAGAAGGGGGAGGACGAGAAAGACGCACAAGAATGAGAGAACACCACACGGCGAATCTGAATGCCTTGTTGAGCTGGACGGTGTCGAGATCGCGGTCCTGCGTGAGTCCTGCAATAGTCATGGCATTTCCGAATTCGACATCCTGAGCGGCGTTCTCTTCCTTTTTCCCTTTGTTGGCTTCAAGTTCCGGATCCTTAATTTGGTTTTCAGCTTGCTCTTCACTCTCGATTTTCTCGACTCCTTCAATTATGGATTTTGAGGTGTGCGCGAGACGACGAGGCGCATTGATTGCGCGCGTGATATCAAAGTCAAAGTTGTCCGGGAACTAGTGGAATGAATAAATAAATATACGACAAAGACAAGGAAGGAAGTGATAACCCACAAAATACGACCCTCCAAGCGCTATAACACCCCCTACCACAATCGACGCCAGATTTCCTGCCAACATCTCTAGATCTCCTCCACTCGTCTACACCGCGTCGCATCAGCACGCTATGGTAAGCGAAGCTCAGGACACTTACCACAACATTAACGACGCCGCCATTTAACGCGGCCGTAGCACCAACCCACGCCCCGAGGCCCGCGCCAAACCCGACGATCGCGCCCGCCATACATGCGTAGTTATTGGCTTTGTGCCAGGTTATACTGAGTGCGATAGGGACAACAGCGGATCCGAGGACGACGCCCATGAACGTCTGCAAGAGAGATAGTCATCAGGAGGTGAAGGGAGACGGACCGAGAGAGGAGGATGGGCATACGTATAGCCAGCCCATGGATACACCGATGTAGAAGAATATGAGACCCGCGAGGCTCATTATTAGAGAATACGCCGCGACCTGACATATAGCATCATCGTGATCAATCAAAAGAAGGAATCAATGTGAATGTGAACGAACGACGCACCATCCAATGTGAAACTCTCAAGATCTGCGCTTCGCTCGCCTGTGGATTGATATACCTCTGCCAATTGAGTCTCATGATTACCACATGCACACATACGCACACAAGCTGCAACGAACTAACCTTGTACACATCGTACGTCAAGATTGAGGACACGGCTATAAGTTCTGCGGACGTAGCGGATGTGACGGCTAGGAACAGCAGAACGAGCATCGCGGCGGCACCGGATTTGCCCATGAGCGCTGCTGCTGCTGCGGGTGCGGGAAGACCAGCCGAGACGTCAGCAGGCGTGAGGACGCGCATGGAAGGGTCACCGCGGAGTGCGACAGCCGCGAGACCGAGAGTCGTGGCGAATGTGAATGGGATTGCGAACCTAGGCTATTGTGAGTGATGTGATGCGATGACTGGGGAGGAGAAGACACGAAACCCACCACGCAAGACCGCCCAACAGATAGGCCTTCACACAGCTCGCGGGCTTACTCGCAATCGCGCGCTGCCAATATGCCTGGTCGTTGAACACTGTTGCAAAGTTCCCAACCAGATTGATCACACCGAAAATGAGCCCGTTCTTTGAACGCATGGTGAGATACGAGCCGGACGCGTTACCTGGGACAGGGGAAGCGGCGGATGCGGCCGTGAGGAGAGAGTGCATGGTACTGATGCTGCCAATCTTTGGGGATGTGGTGTAGATTGTGAGGGTAAATGTTAGGATGATGACAAGAAGGACGGTGGTATGCGCACTGTGAAAAGCTTAAGCGTGGAGAAGAGAAATCGAAGGGAGGGAGACAGACTAATCGCAGAAGAGCGTAGCGCGCATGCCGCCTGCGATAACGTAGATCGAGACGCCGAGTGGGATCAAGAATATTGCCTGCATGGATGTTGTTAGGCTGTAATGATGGGAGATTGACGACGACATACGGCAATTGTGCTCATTCCAGTGAGAACAGTGACTGTAGCAGAGCCGCCAAGAACGAGCATCGACGAGACAATGATGTTCGTTGCCAGCCTGGAGACAAAATATTAACATTCTACTCGACCACAACGACACGGCACCCACCCGAAAAACAAAAAAACGCCATGAGCAAGCGTTCCCCATCGTTCACCTACAATCTCGAGCCACGTATGCGCATTTGGTGCGTTTAGTTTGAGTTTTGCTGCAATCTATCGAGCGTCAAATCGGTGAGATCAAGTTCAAAATATAACGTGGCAGACCTGTGCAAACAGCAGGACCTGCACCATTGCTCCTGAACCGTACCACCATGGGCCCGAGATACCGTATTTATACGCCACCGCGCTGGATTGTAACTAAAAAATCGGTCACTCTTGCGTGTTGACGATCATAAGTTAAAAATTCACCAGTGTCGCGGCCCAAGTCCATGCAGACACGATCCCTGCCGCAACAAGACCGGGCTTCACACTCCGCGATGCACTGCTGAACTCTTCAGAGTGCGAGGGGCTGTAGGAAGTGTACCGGGATTGGAGGAAGGTGATGGTGAGCATAAAAACACTAAAGAAGAGGCCGATACCTGCGGACATTCTATCAGTATCAACTATAGAGTTGGAATGTTGATTCTTACCGATAACTAGAAAGTTAGGAGATGAGTAGAGAGCGAAAATTGAATGAAAGTAAACGCACCGACGCCATACCCTGCGCCTTGGGGAAGCACGGGAGGAAGGGAGCTGGTAGACATACAGTATGGTTGCTGTCAAATTGCACATGGTCCGTCGGCGCCAAGTCTCCAGTATCATTCCAATTTTATCAAGCTTATCGAAGCCTGAGAGACAAGAGGTTTTGATCAAGTTTTGATGGCATTGAAATAGACGCCCATTACAATTGGTGTTAATTCAATAGTCTGAAATGGCAAACAAAGACAAGTTCCCATTGAAACATTGAAAGCCTGATGAAATTCAGTGGCTAGCACTGGATCCGAGGAGATAGAAAGATATCAATGAAGGTTGGATGAAAGGAGTTAAGTCTAACTCGGTTGGCATTCTCGCGCAACATACATCGTGTTCTTTAGGTATCGAGCAAGATTGACTGGGCTATAGAAAAATAAAATTGATCCACGGGTAGTACACAAATCAAGCTTGTGGTCTCTTCGTCCCCTTCTAAGCTTTTCCTCTCCCAGCTTTTCAACTCATTGATTAAAGGTTTGCAGCACATATTCAGAGACTTGATGTATCTTTCAAGTTCCTGTTGGTTCAGGACACAGAGATGTACAGCCTGAGCGTAGGTCTCATGAAGTCGACTCGACGACCACGATAACTTTGCCGGTTCACTGAATGTAGGGAATCATGATCTCGATTAAGAACCAAAAAGGCTTAAGGTTTTAGACTATGTTCTCCAAGTTGGGAGGACCAGGGTAAGAGCCTTGGAGCTTGATGTTTAAGCCAACTGGACCATGCTCATGACATATGCCCTGCAAATTATTTTCTAGTTTCATGCTGTTTCAAACGTGACGTACGCAAGTGGGACGTCATTTGTCTCACCCGACACTTAAAAGTTCCATTCGCGGAATAATATCGCCTTCAAACCCATGATGGATTCTTTAAAGAAAGTATTCAATCAATCCTCCAATAGCGAGCAGGCATCCAGCGGCGGTGGGAGCGGCGGTATGATGGACAAGATCAACAGTTCCATGGGCGGCGGCCCAGCCAGCGAAAAGAACGAAGGTAAGCGCATATCTTCTCAGTATGTCGGCATCCCCTGATAGCCAGCAGATCTTCTCGACAAAGGTACGTTCATCCACAATCAATAATGCCAGATGGCTAACGTCATACCGTGGAAAGGTGTCGACTTTGTTCAGCAGCGTATGGGAGGAGGTCAGCAGTCCAACGAATCTGCCATGGAGCAGGCCAAGGACGAGCAGATTTCCGATGCAATCCGCAGGCAATATAAGAGCACAACGGGGAAGGATTTTCCTATTGCCGATAAGTAGTAAACAAAGTCTACAGATCATGTACCAGAATCAACCATGAAGGCAGTCGTATCAGATTACGCCAATCTTCGCCTGGTATTACGCCTTTTCAGGTCAAGGACACGAGTCATCGCGCCCAGCTCGAGTATGCCAGTCCAATGATTCCAAGACAAACCGATCTATACCGTTTCCGTTCTGGGCTTCTGACATTGCCGCCGATGCCCTCACCAAAACTTACGGGGTTCTTGGTCGTCAGCATGAAACAGACGCACTACTTGAGTCAAGAAGCAATGTATTTATTGGACGCAACTCCCCCCTTTGAATGAAATTGTTATCAAAGCCTTACCATCGTTTCCCAGTGCAAGTCTTACAATGTCGGACAGTAGACGTTCATACAAGGTATCTGAGTATTGATTCCCCTTCTTTGGCTACGATAATGCGCTTCTGCGAACGAACAAAAAGTCATAAGGGCTGAAGCCCGGAAGTCCCATGGATGTCAGTGAAAGCAGATCAGTAATCAGATAATCGAGCTCCAGGAGTCTTCATGCGATGTTGGCATTGAAACAATGAAACGTCCCAAAGGACCATGCTCAGTAAGGACCGTCGGACGTCCTGGCACGAACGTATGATCATCGAAAATATGAGGCTACTTACGAGAGAGACAAGGAGGGATATCTCAAGTTCGTGCCCGTGAGATCGTCTTGCGTAAGTAGTTGTCAGATATAGGCGGATATCAGGGGAGAACATGCGGGCTAAATCGTGCATAAGAAGGAAAGGCCTGAGATTCCGGAGATGGCCAGACGTGCGTAGTTTCTCAAAGGTTTCTCAATCGAGCCTGATTAGATACACGCTAATCTAATCGGATCCGTAATTTGGGCAATTACCATTTTGTCTTCGTTTCATTGTGCCTGCGTTATTGTACTCTAGTCACATCTCAAATTGAAGTTCCTTCATACGGGGACAACTGTTTCCTGAGACATGAATGAATTCTATTAGAGTGACAACAAGGCAGCCTGCCGCAAATACCATCAGCATCAATTTCGAATCTCGATATCCAACAGCTATACTCCTTTTTACTGTGTCCACACAACAACACAGATCCACCGGGTGATTCCTTGAATAGTTACTGCGATGCAGTAATGCCTGCCTTCGGATATTATGAACGCAAGGTAAGCGCAGGTTCATTGCTCAAATTAATGTTCTTTCAGATTGGCTTGAATGAGTCGGGCTTGCTCCAGACTGGTCCAGATGACATTCACGATAATTCACCCAGTCTAGACCGTACTAAAGAAGGGCTTTTCGAGATTGATAATCATCCACATTCTGGTATTGCAACTCCTATAAGGATTGTTCTTGTAAATCAAATTAACGTAAATCCATCAGTTTGAGAATTTGTTGGATGGATGGTATGTCTGCCCTCGCTCAACTTTTAACGCTGACAATGTCATTTCGTTCAAGCATTTTCGATCATTCACCGTCCCGTTGGAGTTTGCTGGCTCTCCATTCTGAAGACCGCCTTCCTTGGGCCTTCTCTACGAGAGGACTGGACGGTCGCGCACTTCGCAAATGAGAGCTATTGGTTGACGTCAAGATTTCTCGGACAAAAGATCTTGTCATTGGGATTCATATTGTCTTCGGCTTGTGCTTTGGCTACAGACCCTAAAAGTGGACCAAACCTGGTACATATGAAAGAACACCACCTATTATAGAAAATGTTTTAACGAAGACGGTTAGGTTGCTACACAGAATACAACGTTTTTGCACGCATCGGAAAGATACGTGGATATATGAAACTAGATCTGGATGGATTCTGGGTCCAACGGGATACGTACGCATCTTCTGTGCATGTTGGATACATGAAGATCGACTACTGGCGGAATCAGGACGTGGAAAGTGTGGATTCTTCTTATTTATGCCTGCTCTCAGTCGCACTGTTCTCGCCCACTCTCTCAGTCGCACTGTTCTCGCCCACTCTCTTAATGTGATGTAGTTCAATCTGGCCACACCCAGACTGCTTCGGAAATGACAAGACATCATTCATAGATACGCTCTACACGTTCACGACATGCATAGTAGACCTATTCCGATATAAAACAGTGCAGATTAGTGGTGATCGTTGAACAAGCTGAAGTGAGAAGATGTATAGCAATATAGCACAGATAGGCATCATTGGAGGAAAGCCCTGAAGCAAGTTGAAGATTTAGGCGCTCACGTAACCAGGCTTCAGGGGTCAAGCGATTGCAGGGTCCTGAGGCCACGAGGCGGTTATGTGCAGACGGTGACATAACCTGCACACTTCGTCGGATGCTAATACATTTCTAGATTACATTGCCAAGTTCTAGATGCCTCGTGCATTTCATCCCAGCCAAGGCTCGATCATGGCCGTCGATTAAAAAGCCGCGCCATGTCGGGCCGACGCGAGGATACCGATTATGACATCATCACGTGTATATATCGTGAGGACAAGCCCAGACTCTCACGACTCTTCTAAAGGGCCTTCTCGGAGAAAAACATATCCCAAGCAATCATGTTCTTCAGAAACGTTCTTCGTCGCAGTACGCTCCTTCCACCGGCTCGCCGCACTATCTACACGTCCCCGTCGCTCTCCAATGCAGCGACCAAACACACAGCTGACTCGTACAACAGGGACGACATAGATCCTACTCCGCCGAGCGACTCCAGCGTGTACAGAGTCGACGCATCTTCAGAAAACGTGCAGAAGCCCCATGAGGCGCCTTCTGGTCCTTGGAGTCGTGCTGGGGTACAGGCGAGTGGATACCAAAGCATGAGCAAGACGGAGCCGTATGCGGCTCCTGAGCAGGAACTGAGATACGGTGGGAAGGAGGCACTTTCGAAAGATAAAGGAGCAGAGACGAGTAAACCAGATGAAGGTCCTAATGGCAAGGCCAGTGGTGGACGGATACCCGAAGGAGCTCACTGAGTGTAGGATATCAGTACGTTTTTTGCGGATTCTTTTCCTATGAGAATTGCTGAATGCTAGAAATCACAGTACACGAAAGGATTTCACATACCAGTTGGGAATCAATATATGTATTACATGAATAGCCATCCATCTTGATGAACTGTATCATACTCATTTTGCTGTAAATCTATGACTGACACTCTGCTTTGAACTACTTTGAATTCTGCGCGTCAACATGATCCTAACGCAAGATACTGCGCGGACTGACCCATCAACTGTTGGCCTTACATTAAATATATTAACGTTTTGGTGGCTTAGAAATTGGCTCCGCTCAAGATATACTGTACATTATTTTGCCCTCACTTAAGCCACCACTTACATCCTGACCCTCTTCACACCACCCACGTGCTCCCTATCGACATTTCTACGCTTTGAGGTATTTCTTGGCGAAGACTCCGACAGCTTCTCATAGAGTTCCTCGTCGAACTCCACACATTCCAGTATCGCACAATCCGCCCTTAGCTCCCCTGTCTCATACTTTCTGCTAAACCGAAAATCATTCTGTAATGCGTCTTCGTCGTTGTAAGCCACCGTTAATCTGGAAAGACTTTTGCTTGACTGTTTCCAAGATGTCAATTTCACCTTGAGAATGCAAGGATCTGAAGAAACTCACGATTTCCTTGGGCTTGATAATACCTTCGGGAAAGTAATCATGTGTGTGGTAACATTTATATCTTCCCGCATAACAAACGCCGAACGATTCATCCGCTCTGAGGAAAAACAGCTCGATGGTGTCACCATCCACACTCGTAAATTCATCATTATTAGTCCATAGTCCATTTTTGATGATACGCAGTGGCCCAAACGCAAGTGCGTTAATTTTGTCGGAGCCCCAGCGGAGGAGACCTTGGTACAGGAAGATGAACTTTGAGGTGAACCTGAGAGGAACGATGAGCACCGACGCCTATTGAACATACGACATCCTTACCCGGAGGGTCCGTATAGCTGGAGGAATGGTTGAGTTCTTCCGTGAAAATAATGGAAGTCATACATACTACATACCTTGTCTAGATGGTGTTTCAAGACCATTTTCGTCCAGCTACTATCCCCACATACAGGTGAAAGCATCTTCCTCCTGCTTGGGATGGCTTTCATGAAAATACCAAGATTCTTCCAGAATATTTGAAACGCAGGAGAGTCCGCCAACTGGATATACGAAATGTTATTGTTATCTCATAATTGATCTAAAAGATAGATAATACCTTCTGCGGTATAGTATTCTTCGAAGAGACCTTGATAACTGAAACCTTACTATTCAAGTTTGGGTTTGACTTGAACTACGTGCTCATCCAGTTAATACCTAGTTCAGTATGACGCACTAACAGAAATACACCTTCTGAATCTCGGGCCTATCTGAGTCAGAGCGGTCAAATCTCTGTTATAGGGTTTGAAATAACAACTCCACTGCTGCATCATAAAATGCTTCAAGTATAATTAATTACCTTGAGTGGAATGCCTGTGTGGTTCCTGGGAATAGGGATCATAGTTGGTGGAAGCTAAATCATTGTTTCAGAGCAGGAAGGAAGGAAAAGACGATACGGATGAAGTATTTTGCATACGGTGTTAACAGACGCGACGCCGACAGCATTCAGTTTTCCTTGTAGATCCTTGACTACACCCTCCGTATGCACAATACGGGTTTCCAGAGCTTTTTTAGACTCCCTTGTTTGTAGGAGTTCTTCCTTCAAGCCTTCGACTTTTTTGTCCTATGACTTTGAGTTAATGCTCGGTCTTTGAGTGATAATCAAGAAGATTAGGAATGCCACAACGTACACTGTCCTCCAATTGTTTTTTCGTCTCGTACAGGCTTTTCTGCTTTTTATTGTATCGCTGAAAAGGTATATGTAAATGAAAAATGTCAGTGATTGACTGATGGGATAGTTCTTACGCCACGCAAAGCCTCAAGCTCTGCTTTCAACGCAACAATTTCTTTGACAGCCGCTTCTAAGATCCCAGCTTTCTCTTGAAAGCTCTTTCAGAAAACAAGATTGAGAACGTGTTAAGCATGAAAATTTGAATTAGCAATCAAGGCAGGTTTACCTCCTCGGTTAGCTTCAGCTTCTTTTCGAGCGCCTCAAGACGGGCATGTTCATTTCCTTTGGTCTTCAGTTTTTCCTATACAACAAATCAGTGCGAGCCTGATACATGATTATCACTTACGCACCTTCTCCTTCGAAATCTTATCCTTGAGGGTCAAATTCGGTGCAAGGTTACACGATCATCACCTACACACCTTCTCTTTCGAAATCTTATCTTCGATGGTCTTTTGGGCGACTTTTGGGTTATTGAAAACAGAATTCATATTCACCACCTAGCGGTAGTCGAACGTTGATAAGAAAGTTGTAATAAAAAGACTGGTAAATAGATAGTGTAAGCTCTCAGGGACCGTATTTTGTCTGTACGTAAATGGCCATGAGAAAAAAAGGGAAATAAAATAAGAATCCTCGACAAGGCGATTCCAAGGCGGCGAAAGCCCGTCCGTCGCCACGCTGATCGCCGAGACGAAACCCTGCCTCTTCAACTCGGAACTGAATATCGGTACTTACAGACAGATTACAATCTTTAATACGTGGCTGGTGCTCTGCGCGTTTCCCCTCATTGCCTGGAGGCACATACATGCATGACATGGATGGTGGAAGCGACAAAGAATGATGCAGAATTACACTCACTTCCCAGGATCTCTACATTGAACAGCTTCCTGGCTGATCGATCGCGGGTGGATTGATTTGAAGACAAAATTTGAGAACCCTTGTGCGTCATAGGAATCCGCGGTCATTCTTCTAAGGACACCGTGCAATTGCGTAGTGTATGAAGGTATTAAAGGTGTAAATTCACTTGTCTGTAGATCGATTATGGATGATACTAATGATAATAAAAAACACTGGAAAACTAGAAAAACGAATGTCCTGAAATGATTTAGCGAAGGTCGACCGCCACTTCTGCCTGCCACACATCTTCGAACACATGAAATAGGGAGGCGAGCACTATATGCTTAAAGCGTAGCCCTGATGAAGTCAGGTTCCACTGAGAAGACCTTGAAGACTCGGTGCGTGCTCTCTGAAAAGCGAAAGAGTTAAAAACAGACAACAATACAGAGAACACAGGCGTGCAGACCTCGATGAAACGCGCAAATTGATGAGAGATTACCGCACCTAGCTGTGCACGGGTAATGGGACCATAACCTGGAATACTGAGCTCAATAGTGCTCGCCCAGTTTAAGTGCTCATAGCCCGGCCACTGTAAAGATATTAACTAAGAGGAGACAGATACTCAGGACGTTTCAGGCTCACCATGATCCTCAGCGTGATACATGTCAGGCCTGTGTGAGCAAGTACCGCATCACCTGCGCCTTGAAGTATAGAAGCAAGCGCAGAGCCACTACGTGCAACGAAATCGCGCATTTGAACGCCCTGCTTTGAGTATCCAGGATGATCAAATGTAATCGGGGCATGCAGACGGCCAGGATTTGGTCGTCCCTTCGAGATAGAGGTGTAAAGTCGCTGAGGCAGGCGTCGGCGAGTGGGAGAAAGGAAAACAGGTTCTAAAGCCCCGCTAATGGAGGAGAATTGTGTCTGTTGGGTGGAACGGATGGGAGGGTGTAGAGGGTTGATGTAGGACATGGCTACGATCGTATCGAAGGACTGGGGAGTAGCAGAGCTGGAGATGACGAGATCTCACTCACGACTTTAATACCATGCATTGACGGCCTCAGATAGAGTAGAGGATAAAGAAAGCTTGCACAAAGGAAGGAAAAGAACATCGTCATAGAAGCTAAGAGGAACCTCAAGATCGCGGCCTTGAAAGGAATCTGAAGTCGTGAGCTTAGAGTGAAAGAACTGCGCTCAATCGACAAAGACCCGAACTCTAAATCAGAATACCGGCCGGGAATTAGCATCTGAAAGAGATCGTATAAAGGCACATGGCTAAAAATCCTTTGAGAAACATGAGGAGTTCCGGGCACGCAAACTCAACCTAGGATCGAGACAGTTGTATAGTATCAAGTCGCGATATCTCTCATGATTAGCCAATAGACAGCATTAGTTGACGAGAAGGATGATAGACGGGTCCGGCGCAGGTTATCCCACTGTAGTCTCTCTCAAAGATGAAAGCCAAAGGCAAGGCACCATCGTAGTTTTAACTTTTTGATTTATGGTCACGCGCTGGAAGCTCAAAATTCCTTTCGATCACAATCCTTCATTGCCTTTCGAGTTCGACACGCCGGCAAGATGTCATAATGAATCCCTGCTTATCTTTCTGCTGGAGCTGGCATAGTATGGGTCTGATTGTACTATGTTTTCAAATGTCCCTTAGGCTGCTTCACGGGTGGCCATAGATATACAGCAGGTGAAGTCTATGCTGGTCTGCGTCAAGTTCTGCGTGTATTTGAACAAGACTAGCGAGTTGCCGCACTACACTAGGCAATTGACTACACAGGGACGTCCCAAGGCTTCAATGCTTTCGAGCATTACAGCCATACGCTCTGCTGGCCATTCAGTCTCATGAGGTCAGCTGTTCACCCATGTTTTCTTAGTCTTATTACGCTCACCACTGTTTGCTAGAGCACTGACTAATTTGAGGCCTTCAAAAAGCTTCAAAACAGCTATGCCATGCGACGGACATGCTTTTTGACAAAGACAGTGATACTCGGTCCATCAACAGGTTAGTTTGATGGTTTTTGTCGTTCCTTGCATTAGGATCTCTGCATGAAAGTTTTTCTGGACCATGTATGTGCATGCAAGTGACCCGTACCTTTACTAAAGACTAAAAAATCCAGTCACGAGCCTTGACAAGCACAGTAAGCACTTCGTTGCTTCTTTGATGACATGAGATTGATATCTCCTCAGATTTACGTTGTTACAAAGTTTATTGAACTCAATCATGGTCTGATTTCCTTCTGTCATGTTAATTATGTCAAAGTCGCAGTGACATCCTTGTTTCCTTCTATCACGGTCTCTAATTCTCATCATCTCCCGCAACCCATGACGATGTTCAATTCTACAAAGCTGAAGTCCATCAATTTTTTGATATTCCGATACGTTGGCTTATCGCATGTATGTGAAAAATAATCTACTGCGGGTTTTTCTTTCCATCCAAGTCGAAGAAGGCATTTATATCAAGAAACATCTGTTGCGGCCTGTTTGGTCGACCTCGTGGAGAGGAGGGCAGAACGCCTCCTTCCTCTTTCTTTCACTCTCCCCCGATTGATGGCTCGTAGGTAATTTTCACTGTCTATCATGAAACCGGTGCATCGCAATCATGATCAACTTTTTAGAGAGACCGGTCGCTGCCTGTTGACACGAGAGGAGCGTGCTATGATCCGGATCATGTATAATCGTGGAATGAATGCGGACCACATTGCACAACGACTCAGCACCTCGCATACTTCGGTCACCAACGTCATCAGGACCATCGCAAGCCAGAATGAAAAAGGCGACAACTGGGATGAAGTCGGTACAGAATTTATCAAGGAGTCTCCTCAGACAGAAGTGGTATGCTCTCACAGCGCATATGATTCTTCGTTTGTTAATGTCCTGATCGCGTAGAACGAGTTCAATACCGCAGAGCTTCAAATGCCTAGGCCGGTAGCGTCCACACTTGGCACAAAGCCAGTTGCAGCGAAACGTGCATGGCCACTTGCCGCCTCCACTCAACCCTCTGCTGTAAGTATACTTCGAGATGATCTATTCAATATTGACAACGGGCTCATCCCATGAATATTAGCGTTCGTCCCCGACCCTCAGAGCCGATGATGACGGTCGTTCAGCTGTGCCTTCATTTGAATCACCTACACCAGAGCCTTCGATTACGTATCTTGAGATGGTGGGAATTAGATCATTCTTCAGAACCTCATGGCATTCATTTATTTTCATTGTGCAGCGGAGATCAGCATCAAGGGCAAGTGCGGCCGTGCCTCCTGACCTGGAAACCTTTTTGAGCAACCTCGAACATGATATGAGCGAGCTCATTGGCGATCTGGAGGCCCAAGGTCTTGAGACAATTGAACATCTTCTCGCATTTGCGCCGTGGTCAGAAGAGAAGCTTCATGAGCTGTTCAAAGCCACCCTTCCAGATATCACCGTGCCACAGAGATTCATGCTCGTCCATGGATTGAAGAAGTACGCTTGAGTATTCTTTAATTGTGCCAGCGCCCAATACATCTATTGCTACGTTAAAGTATACATGAAGCGCGAGAACACGCTTCAGACGTGATAGTTGACTGTGCATGACTATTTGCTCAGGATGCTTGGACCCGCGACAGAGAATGGCTTTCTATGGCGATGTCAACACTTTCGCCGTACTGAACATGTCTCTGTTGAGATGACGCGAGACTAGGGGAGGCGACCTAAGTGGCGCCAACTCGCCACAGTCTTCGCGAAGGCACTAATATTATCAGAAGATCTCAGGCACAAACCCTTCGGAGCCGAAATATCAGTGTCAATGAATTTCATTGACCGTTTATACATATGACATGTATTACTGGATTCTTCGTTTCCGGATGGCGCAAGACTAATCCTTCTAAACTAAGTATAGATCGTGGAAGTTCTTCTTAACGCGAGTCAAGGCGTGACATGGCAAGATGGCCACACCGTATATCTTTGTCAACGACTTGACAGTTTGCTTTCTGATGCCAGGGTGAGATCATTTCCTTCTTAATCTCTAATTTTGTCAGTTGCCTCGTGAAGACGGATGTCAATCATTAGAATTTTTCCATTTGATTCAACAATGCACCTTCTTCGATCAGGCTGATAAGTCTTGGAGTTCTCAAATGTCAGAATCTCACGGTCAAGAGCGCAGATCCTACATACATGGCGATGAAGGTCCCATCATCGAGACAAGTGTTGCAGCCTGTTTGGTCGACGTCAATCTGTATAATTCTAGAATGCCTCTTGCTCTTCTCTTTCCTTGTCTATCCCATATGGCTCCTAAGTAAGTTTCACGACCATCTATGCTGATCCCTGTGGCGTATGCTGATAGACCCTCCAAGGTGCCATCGTCTGACTCGGGAAGAGCGGTCCACAATCCAGATCATGTACAATCGTAGCATTAAATTGACACGCATTGCGCAACGTATCGACGTCGGACCATCTTCAGTCTCGAACGTAGTCAAAGGCGTCACCGCACGGGATGACCGAGCGAGCTATCGGGACGAGGTAAGCCAAGCTTTCATGGAGGAATTTCTCCCAAAAGAGGTGGTACATTCATCTCTATGCATTGGATCTTCATCTGTTAATACTTCCCAATAGAAAGAGTCGAGAAGTCAGCAGACCAAATCGTTGAGGTCACCTGCTCAAAACCCACAGAAATGTTCATGGAGACTTCCTCCTCCGCAACAATCCGTCAGTTAATCGCTTACCACTGCCTTCTGTTCGTTTAGCTTATGATATCTTCCGTCATTCCAGTCCTCGCCACCCACCTGCAAGAAGGAAGATGAACCCCGTTTTGCCGTCCCTCGGCCAACTAGATTTTTCACATTGCCGGAAGCTCGGGCCCCTATCGATTCGGTATAAAATGCTTTTTTATTCCGTGGAGAGATCGACCTGACTACGTACGCGGCAGAGATCGTCCACGACTGCTGTTGAGAACCGCGCGCCGCCCCCTTTGGACTTGAATACTTTCCTGCGAAACCTAGAGCACGATCTGAGCGGGCTCGTCAATGATCTGGAAGCCCAGGGTATTGGAACGATTGAGCACCTACTTGCATTTGCGCCATGGTCAGAGGAGATGCTTCACGAGTTGTTCGAGGCGACCCTTCCCGATATCACTGTGCCTCAGAGATTTATACTCGTTCATGCTCTAAAGAAGCATGCTTGAGTCCTACCATCGTTCTTTTGCTTTTCGCATGCGTTGCTTCTCTTTCCTGCCTTGCTTTCCCAAGTTAACCAGACTTGAGACCACTGACAAGTTCGGCGAATCGATTTCAAACTGATGTGCCATTTGCCTTATTGAATCAAGTATTGCTGAGCACATCCCTTACGAAAACTACGCATTCATGAGATCTGAACACTTCACTGATGCTTGAGCTGGATTCTGGGTGACCAAATCAAAACGATGTTTAAGCAGAGTATAACTTTAAGGACATAGATGATTCTTGTGACATTGTCACAACTTTGACTCATTGCAATCAAGAATAGTCTGACTTGAATTTTTTCACTGAGCCACCCCCTCAAACTCGATTGCCTTCTCTCATGCGGACCTCAATCGAAAGTTCATTTTCAATAACTGTCCTGAAACAAAATCCTATAATAATGGTGGAAAATTGTCCCCGAGCTCCTAACATTTACGTATTAATTTCACTAAACTAGTCCTGTGACTTTCCAGCTTTGTCCAAGGTTGAAATCCTTATCGATGTTACATAGCGCACCTCATGCAGTGCAGAAGAGGACAGCCCCTATGAGAGAAAGAGAGGAACTCGCTCGTGCTGTGATGCGCATAGATCGGGTCATGAAGCCTACCTAGCCTTGGCACGTACTTGAAATACCAAACTAATTGTGGTAATTTCTAGTTTTTGGACTAACATAGTTGTGTGTGTGGAATCGACCCATAGGATCACTGTGTGCTTATCTGGAGAGATGAAAGGATCGCCCCCTATCAATTCGTTTCAACATCCTCTGCTGTAACCTGACCCAAAAGTGTGCGGCTCTAGTTTCAACCTGGCCTCTTCTTACTCAAATTCAACAAATGGCGCCGCTTTCCTATCAGGGTCGATACGAAAAAAAAAAAAAA
>QGOB01000256.1:40031-99410 GCA_003313055.1 Termitomyces sp. MG145 | reverse complement strand
AAAAAAACGCTTTTAACGGCAGCCGTCCAGCTCCTCTCTTGGAGGAGATTAGATGGTTCAGTAACAGAAAGAATTCTATCAAAATTCAGCATATTTCCGACGGCGCATGGCCCAAATTGGATAAGCTTCACTTGCACGGGATAGATCCAAGCAAGTGCATTATATAACCACATTGACTCTTCGTTTTGTTGAAAGCTGGGACTGGACTGCCTTCCGGCGTACATCTCTCGCGCATCTTTCGTTACGCAACACTTCTTTTCACTTTGGACAAGACAGAACTTGTTATCCCAAATCTACGCACCTCGCGGCTTGGAAGGCTACGTCATGTCCCTTCTTTCGTGGATCCCGGGGAATTTACCTTCACGATGCCGTCATTAGAGGCGCTCCATCTTGTCAAGCACTTTTGAGGTGGATCTCGGTGTGATTGTAAATACCGTGAAATCGTTCAGGGAAGGAGGGATATATCCAAAGCTCGAATCGCTCGTTCTTGAGGATGGTGAGTTTGGGTTATTTTTACCAATGTGGAACACTTGACATGCGTAGATGCGGCTATTGAGTTAGTTGCAGCGATACGTCGATCCAACGGAACTTGGCCAGGTCTTTTGTCGCTTTATATGGTTGAGGACAACATGAAGACACCACTGACGATTTCCGATGTCGACATTATACGAGAAGGGCCACATTTACGTCCCAAAGGAGACCACCCCGGTTTTTTGCTGACAATTCAACAAGTAACCCAGTATTTGATTGACCACAGCTCGAGCTGGACTTTATTAATGTGCCTTTTGGACTCCGTGGTTGGGAAGAGATTTGAGTAAAAGAGTGTATTTTTGTTTCCCCTCTTTCAGCTTGACGCAATAGCAGACGTGTATTAGACTGGACTGTCGTTTATATATAATCCAGGCTGTGTTGTAGGAACATGCCGAAAATCTCAAGTATGACTCAGATCCCCTATTATATGCTGTGTAAATCAACTGACGAAGACCTCTTTGACTCATTTCACTACAATCTTCCAATGGTTTCCACCTCAGATTCACCACGCAACGTACACCAAGGTTGGCAAGATAGTGAAGACGATCAGGGATGGCCTGCGCCACTTGATGAAGACGACGAGCGGCCTCTACAACTGGATCCGAGTGTCTTGAATGACTGTAATGGTCACGGTCACGGGTTTCAGGCAACAATAGGTCTTATACACCTCTTTCTCTTCGACGTAACAATTGTAACGATTACATAGACTATATCTCCTATCTCATCGCTAGGAATCCCCACATTGGCTGTCGATTCTGCGATGTCGAGAATGTTTCTGTGATCGAGGTATCAATACCGATCTGGACATTGCGAGTAATGCAGCCGCGACCCGAAGGATTTATTTGGGAAGACCAGGACGCGTGGCCGTCAGACCCTGACGGTCTAGGCCACATCTGTTTGAGTTGCTATAAACGCGTACTCGAACTTCAGTTGGAACAGCCGGTCTGGGACAAGGGGAGTGAAGGAACCGAAGACTCGTCGACGAACGGCTGGGACCCGCCTGTCGAGGACCACTGAAATGGAATATGAATTACACCGCGAAGGTTAATTTTCTTTTGTAGTCTCGTTTTCGTTTTTATTGTATTTTGATAGCAGAGTTTAGAAAATACAAAAATAGCTTATCAGGGTCGATAGAGTTTTTTGAAGATTTCCGTAGTGCTGAGACATAGCATAGATTTCGCTGTATTTAAGTTAGAAATGATACAACCGCATATCGTCTCCGGCTCTGTTCAAAGCAACTACTCGATCAATAACACTGCTGAACATGCCTCTGAACACAAGAAGACCTAATGGCCAAAGGATTTTGAGGAGTATAGTCTATCTCAAGCAAAGCACTGAAGAGAAGTTCCAATGTCAGGAATACCACAAAACCTTTTTGCGCTCTCAAAATGATCTCTAAGAGGAGCTTTTCCACAGACAACAGTTGCATTTTGTTTACATTAATGATGACCAGCAACTTCCCGACACCTGGACGCCAGGTAAAAGTCATGATATTATCTAAAATCAGGTCGTAGACTTGTGGTTAATGCTCTAATGGATTGACCGGAAAGCATGGGAACGGGTCAAATCTTATAAGCTAGGAGTTGACAGAAAAAATGGTTGTGGTGGTGGAGACTGATGGAGACAACTATTTTTCAAGCTCAGCCTCTGCGCCACGAGGTTCACCGAACTTTATGTGATTTTTTCAGGAGTCTCCCTTGATCGCTAGTCAAACTTTATCGGCCATCCATGCGCTCTAAGAAATTTTCCGAGTGGGAGTCCTTTTCGTAATTCCAACGTGGAGTTTCGTTCAATCAAAGTTCATTCCTCGTCTTGAAGAATTTAGGAAGTGGGCCTATGCGTCTGGACCTGTAAATGCGTATCAATCAAATTTATGTCAGATGATTTCGCGTTTATCTTCACTGTTGATTGCATGAGCCATTTGCATATCCCTTACTTAGCCTTTGAGCAAAGTCCAGTCTTTAAGGGACTCAACACGAGGTAGACCGCGCCCCTCACCATCCGATCATCCTTAAAATCTGCGGAAAGTCAAGCTCGGAGAGAAATGATCTTTGACTTAAGGTCCGTTGTCTCTTAAATGATCAGTGTCAAATCAACATTTCCTTGTGACGGTGGAGAAACAATCATCAGCCAAAATGACATTGACATTTTCAGGGGAAGACTTTTCCAAATTATTCCTCGAGTTATTTATGACTTTCCGGACCTTGACCTATCCGGCGCCCATTGAACCGAACCAATGGAATGCAGCGCATGAACCATGGGACCATCGCATTAAGCCGAATGTCTTAAGCGTCGTGCTATATCACTAGAATCTATGAACTATGGGCACGGCTTAGACAGAAGGGTTCGACTTACCCTCACTCTCTATTCCAGCCGGGATTGCCACCGACGAAGAAGCTGAGATATATATACAACATATAAGCTTGACTCTAGTATCAGGGCTGTGTATCATTTGGGGAAGTACGGGTGTCCGAGGCCTCCGAATCTAAAATCATGCGCCAATCCTTGCATTAAGATATACCGAAATGAACGTCTTTGGCGCTGATCATGATGGACTGGAAAGGAGATTGCAGCATCATCGTGCATCGTAAGGAGGACAAGTAATGACACAGGGTTGTCATTAATTCTGAATAAGCGATAGAGCAATGACTGACAACAGTTGAATCGTGTGTCCACATGGTCTAGGCCAGATGTAAATACGGATCTTGGCTGAAAATTCTTGGACGGTATCGAAATGAGCCAAGAAAGCCGAAGTAATGGACACACGTCTTCCCAGGGTATTGGCTTTGGGCTGGGCCCTGATTCCTGCCCTCGCGACTTAACCCTGAACGTAATCGATCGCGTTCACATTCAGACCAAAAGCCGCGTGTTCATCAAAGCAGTAAAACTCGGTCATAAATCGCCTAGGAGCATGCATGACCAGAGTCAATTCGAAAAGATAAAACTGTTCATGGAAAAATACACTATACATCCTAGGCTCCTATGAAACATCGACCTCCATCATGATTGAATTCGCTGGATCATCATCAGCAGACAGGGATTGTCTAGGAGAAGAATTTTCTTTTCCTAGTTTCACGCCATTTTGGGCTGGTGGCGATGAGGACGTTGTTGATTGAGGTATTGTGGACGGAGATGGAGACGGAGATGGAACAATGATCTTCTCGCGCTTTTTCGAGTTCTGAGATCGGTTGAAATGATTGCATTTGGGGCAGATATATTCTGAGTCGGAGATGAGAGAACGTCGAGACAAGGACATGTGTGAAACGTACGAGTGTCTGCCCACATGCTCTCTTTCACTAAGCCGTTATGAGCAAAACATTTCTCGCAGATCAAAGCATATCGAGAGGCAGATGGGTTCGGAGAATGGTCATCATCCCCCAGCAGAGCATCCGCTAGTTTGTCATACCATTGCTTGCGCGGAGAGCTGGTGGGTGGTAGCGGTGCTGGAATGTCGAGGTGAGTTTTGACGAAGCATGATTCAAGATTGAAGAAGACATACTGGCAGGCTGTGATTGTGAGTTGGCAGTAGGTACCATCGAATTGCCATTTGGCGCTTGGAAGAGCCGTTGTGGCGTGCTTGGCTGACTAGGCGCTGTAACTACTCTTTGACGTAGACCAGGAGTATCGTCAAAGCGTTGGAGTAGGTCACGAGTCGTATAATAATTGGTTTTCTTCTTGATCTCTTCGACCTTCGATCGCTGCTGCTTCATTAAATGCTGCAAAGTTTTCTCTATGCGACAGTGAGTAATATCCAAGGGAATACGAAGTAGACGTACCCTCTGCATCTCCTTTTCGCTTGTACCATATTTGTACGATTCTTCGAACAAACAGAATACTGTTCATCTTCAGTGAGAGAGTACTTTCACCGACATCGATAGATTACTCACAAGATAGGCCCTATTATTACCGGCGCTCCCTTGACAGCCTTTTGAATGCCGTTGCTATGCTGTCCGCTGAGATGTGGGAGTACGCCAAGATACCAAAGACTGATGTATGCTCCCCAGGCCGCCAACGTGTATAAAGTTGTAAGCAGAGTCGCCCGGCGCTCGCGTAAGCGTAGTTCAGAAAGCTGAACTTGCCGCTTTTGTATGTCGAGTTGCAGGTTTGAAAGGATTGTTTCATAGTCCTCCTCTGTCTGCTCAAAAGTTCCGTTATTGCAGGTTATATGGACGACAAAAGATATCACTTACTGATTTGAAGAATCTGGTCAGAAAAGACATCATAAAGGAGTGTTGTATAATGTAAAAAAGGAATATTAAGAAAGGGTTCGCTTGAAGTCTACAGTGTACTTGGCCAGCGCAAGTGCCACAAAGTGGTGACGCGGTCACATAAGCACGTGACGATCTGTGACTAGCGGTTACGAAGGGTGATTCCTCGGAACCCACTTGAAGCTTTCTCTTGATCACTTCATGTATGCCTCGAGGAACAATTATATCCGTCGAAGCTGTTCTTCGAGGTATCTTTCCGTGGTTCTCTTGACAGTCAATCACGAAGAACTGCTTCCTCATCGACCCTCAGCTATCGTTATTGTGTATCTCCGTATGTCCAGGGATGCACACCCTAATAATTCTGATGGTTCAAAGTGCCGTAAACGGCTCTACCGTACCTACATTACTACGTGCCGTCAACGGACGGTTTGTACCCGAATGTTTCCTTGACCCCTCATAAGTTCTGTGGACCAACAATTGATGGGTGAATCTACCATAACCACCTTCTACATATCTGACAAATGGCGACACATCTTACTTACCCTGGCCCCCAACACCCGTGATTGTGTCTCCCTACATTCATTCAAAAAATCATCACACATGTTTTTTTGGGAAGCTACCCAGCGCACGTCCACGGAGCCCACTTGGTCATACGAACTTGGGCAACATAGAGCAGGAACCATCAGTTATCACTGTATTCATAGAATGTCTACTCTCTCATTGAAAGCGCTGCTGAATTCCTGTGGTATCTTCCGACCGCTCTTGGCCGAGTATGCCGCCAGGAACCGCTGGGCTCTCCCGGGATCGGACAATCTCCGCTCGTAAAAATATGCAGATGGTTGACTAGATATGCCAAATAGCCTTGTGATAGCTTGGTTCGGATAAAACCATCTCGATATCCTTTTTCTCGGGCAATCTAGGGTTTCTCTCCTACAATGGGGTACAAGGCCCGTTGAAAGACATTACCATTGATTGAATCACCGCTTAACGATGCCGACTTGATGCCGAGCGTTGACCCTCTTCTGTCTTTTCAAGAAGGACATTCTATAATTCATCTGAATGGATTTAACGTACCATTTGAGACGCTTTTTTCTTATTTAGAGTCAAACAGACAGTGAGAGCATTTTCGCTGCTGATCGTGGCCACTGACGTTAACGCCACCAAGAGAAAGGGGTTTCCAAACAAGGTTCCTTATCTTTATAACGCCTACTGAAAGATTATGGATCGTCGGGTATCGATGACGATGAGGGCAGCAGCACGTTGTGCAAGTTCCCTGCTACTGAATTCATTCCTCGTACGTGGCGGCATGCCGGACCTGGGACTATTCATTCTGCAATCTCCGAACTCATCATGCCAACTTTCATACCCACACTATATCAGGTTCGTTGAACCACTCTTTGCTACCCTGATGGAGGCCGAGAGTACGGGTCACCGTTTCGGATGTTATCCATTGGGGTTGGATCTTACAAATCGAAGATTGTTCTTTTTCCATTCCACTTCCTCACGAGGTTTGCTGTAGATCAGCGTCAAACAATTACTGACTCCTCTCCCCCCAGATCCATCGTAATGCATAGCAACGATATATGTAATAATCAACAGTGACTATGTCGGAACCTTAACGTTCTCTGACCTCCGGTGCCTGGTGCAGCCTGTATGTAGGCATGTCTTTGTAGCCAATACTATTATCCTCTGTCACAAGGTGGAAATGCAAGCTATCGTACCTTGTTAAGGTCAACTTGTATTTGAGAGCATCACCCTTTTTTTTGTATGCAATCCCAACCCGGCGATAAGTTTCAGGGCCAAGGCCAGGAGTCCCCTGATCGGCCCGAACACGGCAGAATTTTTTGTTTTCGCTGCTGTTCAATGTCCTCGAAGACACAACTTGTTTTAAACCGCACAGTCGTATTCTAGCATTGACCGTGGTGTTAACAATTTGTACGCGCGGCTTGATGACTCGTGCGATGAATACTCCGAATAACTCGGCGTACATGGGCGCTTACATCACCTGAAGCAAACCATATCAGCAACGAACTTGGCAGACCAGCCCCGCGCTGGGGGTCGACTTACTGCATCTCCATATGCATCAATCAATGAAACTCTGGTGGGGCCAAGTGGGCACACTTCCACTTGCTGTCTGTGACACATAAACCGGTGATTTGGCCGGAATAGTCTGTGGCTATGTGTCGCCCTTGCAAAACGCTGTCGCAGTACTAAGTCGGTCTCTGACTCTTCGCAAAAAGCATATCCCCTTGCAGTATCGGCAGAGTATGGCCAGCCGATCTTCCACCTTAAAATGTGGTTATAAGCGACTCTGATTTACCTCCGTTCCTGCGAGCAGAAAGAGCCCTCATCCTTCGTCCTCCTCATGTCTCACCAAAACCTCGCGTTTGACCAACCCCACGGCCTCGACAATGCTCAAGCATTCTTTATGTTTAACAATCCCAAGGTGTACAACCACTACACAGGGAACCTTTCACCAACCTATTCGGCTGACAGCAGCTCATCATACGGTAATAGTAGCTGGGAATCATCGAGTACGTTCTATTCTGATGCGTCTCAATACCTCAACTAGATGTATTTCTTAGAATCGCACTTGAATGGCTTTAATTCCTCGGCCCAGCATCGATCGGCTCACCCGCACCCTGCTCAATTGGTTGACTACATAGACAGCAGCTATCCCTCATATATCACATCCTCAGCATCTTACATATCATCTGAACCTCAACGCACCTTCCCTGATACATGTCAATCCTTGGGATTGAGTCGGTCTGGAAGTGGCAACTATCCTGTGTTGCCACCAGTCCTTACCGAAATCCCAAACCATCGGGCTTCGAATTCTGCACCCGCAACTATCGGCAGAGGCAGAGACGTCGCGTGGAACAGTCCGAGAACAAAGCATGCCGATATTCCTTCCGAAGTATTCGGGTTATCTCTCTCCGCGGACGGCCAATTCACTGGTTTCAATTCTTTTTGGAACGATTCCTTTTCTTCGACGACTTCCCCGGATACAGACACGCATTACAACTGTTCCCTCGACGTATCCTCCGTTTCCCTTCCTGGTCCACGTTCCGCAGCCGCATTTTCCGTCGGTATATCCACCAGCTCTTCCGCATCTCCAGAACCACGCCGGGCCAAGACAGACAGTCCTTCACTAACTGGTAAATCGTGCTCTAACTGTCACGCAACATCGACACCTCTCTGGCGCCGCGAACCCAGCACTCTCAAGCCGCTATGCAACGCATGCGGCCTCTACCTTTCACAACGGAATAAGCATCGTCCACAGGAACTCATCGACGCTGATGCCGAAGACTCGGATATCTCGGATGGCGATGCTTCCGGTCCAGAGTGCAGTCATTGTCATGCCCACCATACCTCGGTGTGGCGCCGAAGCAAGACGGGCGCGCTACTTTGCAATGCTTGCGGGGTATATTCTCGTCTCCGCGGGAAGGATCGACCATTGTCGCTCAAGCGCAATAAGATCAAGCCCCGCTCGAAACACGCACCACCCACCCCAACTACCCTATTGTAAGGCCTTTTATACCTATCTTAGTCAAGTCGCTGTTGGAACGATTTTATACGTATTACTATGTATTTGCAGATTAGTAAAACAGGAGGATCTAGTAGGACATTATCATACACATCCTTGTATATGTAGAACTGTATTTTGATCAGCATTCACATACAAACACTCCATTGTAATGAATATCACTTTAATTATGCGGACTAGTAGAATCAAGGCATTTCTGGCATCTCATAAACCGCACCTGTTCATCACGACTATAGGATGGCCTCGTTGGCCAACCATTTGGTATAATCCTGCGACGTGGGAGGTAGTTTCGTGACGGCGGTGAATTTGTGATTTCTGGTGAATCAATCTGTGTGCCTTGGTAAGGAGATCACCGGCACAAATGGAAGGAAAAAACTCAATGCAGTTGATACCTTCGTGCACTTGAAAAATAACCGTATCTGATCAATGCCTGCGGACCGATGTTGCCGACGACCATTCTGGCCCACTGCCTTCGGCCCGCCGTTCTCGTTCCTCTCGTACAAGCGCCTTCCTGAGCTCGGCTACACGGACAAACGAAGTGTGCGAGAAATCGCTAAGTTAAGATGATAGATCATTTACCATGTCTTTTTTACTCTTGGTAGGAACTATAAGATTCAGAGGAACCGTTGGTGAAAGAGTTACAGCAGCTGATCAGTATCCGCAAGCCACGATTCTAGGTGTTACGGGAAACTTGAAGCACGAAACACGCACATCCCAACATTGCACAGCTGTATTTTTCAAGTATGCGAGAAAGAAGGACTGTGTCACGACTTCATCCTTTTTCGGCGCATGTGTAAGACGATGAACACATTCTCAGGAAGCAAAGAGTATATTATTACCTCGTGTAATGCCGAGATCCACTCGTCATCATGGAGCAAGGAGACAGCCGCTTCGGGCGTCTAGTGATGGTTATTAGTGCACTTGACAAGAGAAAACATGACTTACGAGGCGCAGTGATAACTCATTGATATGTGGATAGGTGATAGCACTAGCAGAAACACAGAATTAGTCCATCATGACGTCCGTGGAATACAGAACCTGCACCTTACTAAGGTTTCCCCGGGCAAATACTCAAGAGAAATTGGCTCATGGAGTCGAGATCCTCTAGTAAGATACCGGGGTTGTCCAGGTTTCATGATCGCATGCTGTCACTCAGGGACACACGCGGCGCGGGCCGGTCCACGTACAGGGGAAGCGTAGCAGAATACGCAGTGCCCTTTGGATTCGTGGACGAAATCGGTGAGACCTCTATCTTGTTTGCACCGCGTATGAAAGATATCGGGGTGTTACGAAGCATCATTCGATAACCACGAACGAAGATACATTGTGTTCTCCCATCGGGCGCGTCTGCAATGAAAAGTGAGGCATCTTGAGTTATCCTTGCGCGATTCCGTAGCAGATCATCGATAGAATCGACTCGCGGTAACGATAGACCTGTACGGAACAAGTGCCTCCAAAGTGTATGAGTAAGCTGTCCCAGTACTACATCCAAAAACATTCAAGTGGAATGATACTTGTGAATCCAAGGATCTTTCTGGAAAGGCGCACACCATCGACGAGGTGCCTTATCACAGCCAGTAATCAGATAAAGACCAACAATGGGAACACTACGTCTGAGCGTCTCGTTGGCAAATCGATAACAATTCTGAGCACTTCGGACTGCGACATCTCTGAAAAGTGCCGCCGGACACGTCAAGCGACATGCGCCTGTCGGCAGATGGAGAATGGCTCCTTGCGAAGAAGCTCATGTAAACTGTAAGCTAGTTCCAGCACCCGGAGAAACACCGGCTGTCGAAGCTGTTTCAGCCCAAGCCCTCAATTGTCGGATTGATCCTGATAAGGGAGAGGCTTACGGAATCTCCGACGTAGAAAGCTCAATATTCAGAGTTTTCTTTGTCGTATTGGCGCTCGTCACTACCCCCTCGGGTGGATGAAGATTCGGGATATGACTGACCTGATCAAAACTCTCCAACCACGGCCGTTGATCGGATTTTCGGCATGTATGCCTATAACCAGGGCTCAAGGAAAAGCTCTTAGGGTCCTTGATGCTAGTTGGATTCCGAGAGGCACATTGAGCTGAAAAGAGGACTCCGACTCGGATGATTTGGCCCATATGACTCGTAATACATAATACCCCCGAGCATTTGAATTAGGTGTCTGTAAAGAAGACGAAGAGCGAATCAGCAGAAGGTTTGGACCGCTTCGAGCGGAAGTTCGTTCGATTACATAAAAAAGAATTGTGTGCTATCCGCAGATTCCGCCGACGGCACTTAATATTGCTTGCTTGATTCATTGGCTTCATAAAAGTTACTCGGCGTGTGTTGACTCGGATCTGCAGGTCTGTTTTTGAGACTTTACCATTGCAGGTTTTTTCTTGAGACAACGTCCAAGCATTGATATTATAGAAATGAAAAAGGTATCCGCGAACTTCGCCAATATTCCGATCAATATCTTCTCTGCGTTTGTAAATTTTACTCCGGAATACCCTTAGATTGTTAGACAGCTACAAGGGTTAACGCACGTGTAAGCTTCCCTCCAGGTATGACATGAAAGATTACGGAAGATTGAGTGATAGGAATGAAAACGATCAGCCTACGGTAGGCCAAGCTGCGGCGATTCTAGCCAAGACAGTTATTGCGTGCTGTCACCAAGTTTAGCAGCAAACGACGTATGCTTCTCATTATCATCCCTTCAACTACCGCTGACCTTCTCATGTGATGGACCACTATTCCTTATATGTTTGGCGCACCGTCTGTTTACTTCGGTAAATGAAATTGCTAACTAGTGCGAACATTTCACTAACAACTATTACTGGCTGCAGATACGTGCACATCAGATTTCGTGCCAAAAACCATTTTCGTGATTGGCGAAAATCAATGTACCGAATGCCGCTCGGTACTACCGCTGCGCTTCGACCTTCAGGCTCTTTGCTCAGAATCTTTTTCAGCGACCAGCCTCTTCGGCTTTGCCACGAAGGCTTTCAAAATCAAGATGAAATTTCTGACTTGATAACACTGTACGCAGCTCACGGAATCCTCATTCATTCTTCATGACATTTCAAACGCGATGTCTCACGCCAATCTCCTCCATCCTCCAGTTCATCCCTCCTAGATTTCACGTTACAGTGCTCTGGGGCGGCGCAGCAAGTATTACTAAATTTCTTTCTCCTACCCATTTCCACCTGCTCCAATAGTCTCAGACTCTCACTTTGAAATTGGATCAAATAATGGGAAAGCATGGTTCGCCGGCATGTCGCAAATTCAATTTGATATAACAAGGGTGTGCAGATGCGCGAGCTTTCAGCTCCTAGTTACGCTGCGATTGCTCGTGATTCAAGGCCCGGTCCTGGCTCATGCTGGACGCGAACGCGTTGCGCGTTTCGCATTATCGTAGGCAGCCCTTTTTGCCTAGGTATAACAAAACTTCTTAGTGGCCTGGATACTGGCAGACGTCACAGTCGAACTTCGCTGAGGGGAAGGTCGATCAGTCAATTTTTGTATCGATAGAACTAGCTAACGATTTACTTCAAAACCAATCTGGAGGAGCTCCGACCTTCTTGACAATCTTCCTCTGCTGTCAAATCAAACATAGAACCCTTAGCACAATTCCAGGGGATCATTGATTTTTAAATGATATGACACCCTTAATATCCATAGATGATTTGCGCCTTTCGTGAGTGAAATTAAAGTTAGACACTGACCCAGGCATTGAATAATCCGCGATACTTCTGAACGGAGACTCGCAGCACTCTTTACCGTGGGTTGAATAACGAAATGGATCCCGGGTTAAGCTTTGGCTGAACTCTCGAAGGAACTCCTGAGCACGGTCTAAAATTAGTCGATCCCGCATTCATTAGTGTTTCGGGAATATGATATTTTCAAAGTACTCGGATAATGACTTCAGTTCCCTTGTTTCCCTGAATCTATTTCCAATGAAGGTA
This sequence comes from Termitomyces sp. MG145, assembly GCA_003313055.1. NCBI lineage: Eukaryota > Fungi > Basidiomycota > Agaricomycetes > Agaricales > Lyophyllaceae > Termitomyces > Termitomyces sp. MG145. Next base: position 87,184 of record QGOB01000256.1, on the reverse strand, counting down.
GGACCCGGGGCTGAATCAATATTGGAAAGCTCAACATTGTCAGAGTAACTCAAGCTTTTGGAAGCAGCGTAGACGAGATTGTTCGACCACATAGACTCGGGTCAGACTTTGCGTTGGCGTCGGAGACGGTACAAATCAATTCACCAAACAAGTCGCCATGAATCAGGATAAGGACTAGATTGGCAATTATTGGTGTTCGTTCCATCCCTCTGCCCCATGATTTACCATTTTGAAACTAGCTAGCGTCAGCTGCCTGTTACCATAGCCGTTTGCATACACTGGCTCCATGTCACGGTGTTTGCTACAATTACTTGCTGTAGTAAGCACTTCGCAGTTGCGAACGTCCAACTGCGAACGTCACGGCCAACTGGAACTTTGCGTATAAGACATCCCGAGACCCGGCCATGAATCATACCGTTGCTACTCTTGAGACTATGGAAAGCAAGTGGCATTACGAACTTAAATCAGTCTGAGTCATTTGAACTCTGTCTCTCTCCTGAATCCTTCCTTGAGCCTTCACGCTTTGGTGTTTCAAGCCTCAGCAATGACCCGCGAACCTCTACAAACATCGGTGTGACCTGATATGATTAGCTTCATGCTTGTGGTATGAATGGACACTACGGTTCGCCTATGCATGCAACTCCGCCAGTCCCCTAGGCGTTCGATCACATGGCGATTATGCATATGCTGGAGACCTATGATTTATACGTACGGCTACGCGTCCTTGCTTTGCTGTCCAAGGCGCTGTGCGGACGCTTAGATCTTAGTGCCTGTGATGATCGTCGTCTCCACGCACGATTATCGGTCTCCATGTCATGATTAATCGATGTTGATGCACTTTGAAAACGATGTAGACATTCTTCCAACGCAGTCTCCAAAGAACACAGACAACAGACCGACGTTCTATAGACTACATTGATTTCTTCTCCTGAAGACAGTATATCTTAAATTCACGCATCTAGAATGCTTCTTCAAACAAAGTCTTGCACAAGACGACGCAAGTCTTGTCCTCGAAACGATCTAGGGTCAACGCGAAGACCGAGGCATAGGCAACTAAACCTTCTACCTGTATCTTAGCCTTTGTAAGCGGTGCGCAATAATCTAATACAGTGACACTGTCTCCGGCAGAGCAAATAGGCCCGATCTAATCTCCCATTCTATTTTGTATCAATATCAAGTGGACTTGAAGTAGATTTCGTCTATTTCACAATCGTCGTGGAGTGTCTAGTAATACAGTCAGGGTACTAATGTGCTATCAATACAAAAAATGAGCAGAAAGCTAGCGTCGTCGGCGTCTGCAGCAGTGGACTTGATCTCAGCGAAGATCGACAGCGACATCTGCCTGCCATACACCTTCCCACACATTGACCAACGCTACCAGCACGAGGTGCTCGAATCGGATGCCAGAAGAGGTCAGATTCCATTCAGAGGAACGAGAGGGCTCTGTGCGTGTTTTCTAACATGGAAATGTCAGTGAATGCCGAGAGAAGAGAAGGAGAGTCAAAACCTCCACAAAACGTGCAAAAATTTGGGCAACAGATTTTCCGAGCTGGGCACGAGTAATAGGGCGGCCACCGGCATTGATTATTAGTTGATCACACCATTCGACATGCTCGTATCCAGGCCACTATGATGTTTTTTTACTACTAAGAAATAGCTGGAAACAAGACTGCTTACAATGATGCGAAATGTGACACGTTCGCGTCCAGTATGGGCAAGGACCGGATCTCCTGCGCCTTGAATCATAGAGGCGATCGCAGCGTCACTACGAGCTGAAAGCTCGCGCATCTGCACACCTTGGCCGTTATAGCCGATATGGTCGAATTGAATTGCAGCGTGCCGGCGAACTTTCTGTCCCATTGCTAGATCCCATTTCGAAGTGGGAGTGTAGGACGGCTGGGGCAAGCGCCGGCGGGTGGGAGAAAGAAGTCTGGAAATGCCCGCGGCACCGTTTAGAGTGGTGTAATGTGAAATTTGGGAGGAATGAACGGGGGGGTGAAGAGGATTGTTGTATGACATTGGGATTAAAGTGTTGTGAAAGAGGTTCAATGAGAATATTGTGAGCTGCGTACTCTGTTGTCGGGAAGGAAATATTACCTTGAGCTTTTAAACACTTTGAGAGGAAGTCAAAGAGGTGGCAAATGACCAAAGGAAAAAGATCACCAACGAGGTAGATGCCAAAGAGGTAGATCGTCAAAGAGAGAAATCACCAAAGGACTGCGAGCCAAAGATCAAAGCATGATAGTACAAAGCGTTATACATGTTGTCCAGTTCCTTGAATTTTTTTCTCGGCGAGAGTGGTTTATCGAGCTGAAGCGTGAAAGCGAGGTCTGTCGCATTTTTATGTAATCAAGGTAGTAGTACTACTACCCTCGAGCAGTAAAGAAGTGTTACTGAGTACTGGATTCCAGAGACGTCCACATTCCCTTCAGGAGCTTAGCAAAGAGAATAGAGCACCCAGGATGCGCAGGTAGTCAAGGCAGAACTTGTCAGCTGCCGTGAGAAATTGACCCACCCGAAACCAGGCTGTTGTCCTGATTGGTTACGTTGATCATTTACAATTTCCTGCAATCTTGTTGACATTTCCTCCACTTTTGTTACTTGCCAATATCTGTACGGCTTCATCTTCTCGTTAGCCCCTCACTAATGATAAACTCAAGCTTCCCTTCTTTGAATTCCTTTCCTTCCTCGATTTTCGTGAGTGACCTTTCTTTTTCCACCACACCGACATACTGAGAAGAGATGCGCCGCTTACCTTCGTTCTTTTTGCTGGTTGGGCCACCGTCCATGGAACTGTTGAACTTTTCCATTATACCACCGCTCCAACCGCCGCTGGACGCTTACTCGCTACTGGAGGATTGGTTGAATACTTTCTTCGAAGAGTCCAACAGGGTTTGAAGGTTCTCGCGTGGAACTTTAAGTATTATTATGTCATGTCGGATGAGACAAATGATGTTAGAAGAAATTCAGTACGTCACGTTTGAAACAGCATGAATCTACAAAATAGTCTGCAGGGCATATATCATCAGCATGGTCCAGAGGGTTACAGAAAGGTTAAACATCAAGCTCCATACCCTGCTCCTGCTCTCAACTTGGAGAACATAGTCTAAAACCTTAAGCCTTTTCGGTTCTTAATCGAGATCACTCAGTGAACCGACAAAGTTATCGTGGTCGTCGACATGAGCAGTCTGTGCATCTCTGTGTCTGTTCTCCGTCTTGTCCTAGTTCTTTCCTCAGACCAATAAGGGCCCGCGCGTGGTCGAATCACTGTACTACCCGTGATCAATTTTATTTCTCGTTAACAAATCTAGCCCAGTCGAACTTTGCTCCATACCTAGAGAACACGATGCATGGTGCGGACCAACAGTTGGAAGGATCTCGAGAAAGCCATACTGAGGCGCCGATGGACAGGGGCACGTCATTATCCAGCCGAGGCACTCACTGTTATCTCCTTTCATCCAACTTTCATTCCTATATCCTCGGATCCAGTCCTGGCCACTGGATAAAATTGTTATGGCACTGACACCTGCCTCAGGACCCTGCGCAACTTACAGCAACCATACTGTATGTCTAGCAGCTCAGCCAGCTCCCTTCCTCCTGTGCTTCCCCAAGGCGCAGGGTATGGCGTCGGTGCGTTTACTTTCATTCAATTTTCGCTCTCTCATCTCCTAGCTTTCTAGTTATCGGTCAGAACCATTCTTCCAATCCTATAGTTGATACTGATAGAATGTCCGCAGGCATTGGCCTCTTCTTCAGTGTTTTCATGCTCACCATCACCTTCCTCCGATCCCGGTACACTACCTACAGCCCCTCGCACTCTGAAGAGTTCAGCAGCGCATCGCGGAGTGTGAAGCCCGGTCTTATTGCAGCAGGGATCGTGTCTGCATGGACTTGGGCCGCGACACTGGTGAATCGTTTCTACTGATTATCGTCAACAAGCAAGAGTGATTGAATTTCTAGTTACAATCCAGCGCAGTGGCGTATAAATACGGCATCTCGGGCCCGTGGTGGTACGGTTCAGGAGCAATGGTGCAGGTCCTGCTGTTTGCACAGGTCTGCCACGTTATATTTTGAACTAGATTTCACCGATTTGACGATAGGTAGATTGCAGCAAAAATCAAACTAAACGCACCAAATGCGCATACGTGGCTCGAGATTATAGGGGAACGATGGGGGACGCTTGCCCATGGCGTTTTTTTGTTTTTCGGGTGGGTGCCGCGTCATTGTGGTCGAGTAGAATGTTAATATTTTGTCTCCAGGCTGGCAACGAATGTCATTGTCTCGTCGATGCTCGTTCTTGGCGGCTCTGCTACAGTCACTGTTCTCACTGGAATGAGCACAATTGCCGTATGTCATCGTCAATCTCCCATCACTACAGCCTAACATCATTCATGCAGGCAATATTCTTGATCCCACTCGGCGTCTCGATCTACGTTATCGCAGGCGGCATGCGCGCTACGCTCTTCTGCGACTAGTTCGTCTCCCCCCCTTGTAATTCTCTTCTCCACGCTTAAGCTCTCTCACAGTGCGCACACCACCGTCCTTCTTGTTATCATCCTAACATTTACCCTCACAATCTACACCACATCCCCGAAGATTGGCAGCATCAGTACCATGCACTCTCTCCTCACGGCCGCATCCGCCGCCTCCCCTGTCCCAGGTAACGCGTCCGGCTCGTATCTTACCATGCGTTCAAAGAAGGGGCTCATTTTCGGTGTGATCAATCTGGTTGGGAACTTTGCAACAGTGTTCAACGACCAGGCATATTGGCAGCGCGCGATTGCGAGTAAGCCCGCGAGCTGTGTGAAGGCCTATCTGTTGGGCGGTCTTGCGTGGTGGGTATTTTCGTGTCTTCTCCTCCCCAGTCATCGCATCACATCACTCACAATAGTCTAGGTTCGCAATCCCATTCACATTCGCCACGACCCTCGGTCTCGCGGCCGTCGCACTCCGCGGTGACCCTTCCATGCGCATCCTCACGCCTGCTGACGTCTCGGCTGGTCTTCCCGCACCCGCAGCAGCAGCAGCGCTCATGGGCAAATCCGGTGCCGCCGCGATGCTCGTTCTGCTCTTCCTAGCCGTCACATCCGCTACGTCCGCAGAACTTATAGCCGTTTCCTCAATCTTGACGTACGATGTGTACAAGGTTAGTTCGTTGCAGCTTGTGTGCGTATGTGTGCATGTGGTAATCATGAGTCTCAATTGGCAGAGGTATATCAATCCACAGGCGAGCGAAGCGCAGATATTGACCGTGTCACATTGGATGGTGAGCCGTTCGTTCATAATTCACATTAATTCCTTCTTTTAATTGATCACGATGATGCTACATGTCAGGTCGCGGCGTATTCTCTAGTAATGAGCCTCACGGGCCTCACATTCTTCTACATCAGTATATCAATGGGCTGGCTATACGTACGTCCATCCTCCTCGTTCCGTCTCCTTTCACCTTCTGATACCTATCTCTCTTACAGACATTCGTGGGCGTCGTCCTCGGATCCGCTGTTGTCCCTATCGCACTCAGTATCACCTGGCACAAAGCCAATAAATACGCAAGTATGGCGGGCGCAATCGTCGGGTTTGGTGCGGGCCTCGGGGCGTGGGTTGGTGCTACGGCCGCGTTAAATGGCGGCGTCGTTAATGTTGTGGTAAGTGTCTTGAGCTTGGCTTACCATAGCGTGCTGATGCGACGCGGTGTAGACGAGCGGAGGAGATCTAGAGATGTTGGCAGGAAATCTGGCGTCGATTATGGTAGGGGGTGTTATAGCGCTTGGAGGGTCGTATTTTGTGGGTTATCACTTCTTTTCTTGTCTATGTGTCGTATATTTATTTATTCATTCCACTAGTTCCCGGACAACTTTGATTTTGATATCACGCGCGCAATTAATGCGCCTCGTCGTCTCGCGCACACCTCAAAATCCACAATTAAAGAAGTCGAGAAAACCGAAAGTGAAGAGCAAGCTGAAAACCAGATCAAGGATCCGGAACTTGAAGCCAACAAAGAGAAAAAGGAAGAGAACGCCGCTCAGGATGTCGAATTTGGAAATGCGATGACTATTGCAGGACTCACGCAGGACCGCGATCTCGACACCGTCCAGCTCAACAAGGCATTCAGATTCGCCGTGTGGTGTTCCATCATTCTTGTGCGTCTTTCTCGTCCCCTTCTCCTTTATTAACATCAACATAACTTGAACTTGACCAACTCTCACAGCTCCTTGTCATGGTCATCCTAATCCCCCTCCCCCTCTTCTTTTCACACTCCCTCTTCTCCATACGCGCATTCAAAGTCTGGGTGATTATCGGTATCATATGGGTTTTCGGGTCATGTGCGACGGTGGTTATGTTTCCGGTGCGGGAGGCGAGAGCCGGGTTGTGCGAGGTGGGGAGGGGGATGTGGAGGGATTTGAGGGGATGGTTTGTGGAGAGGGACGACACGGGAGGGAGGCGCGATTTTTGAAATGATGATACAGAATGTGACGCGATTGGAAATAAGTCCCAGTATCTTGGAACCACGGATAATTACAAGAATTGATAGCTTTCTGAAGAGAGTGTCTATCTCGTACATGAGCTATGAATAATGCAGTACGGTAATTCACTGATATATACAAAATGTACAAGGATATCTAAAAGTACACTATGGCATATAGTAGGAAAGTATTCTGAGGGGTATATATACATATGGTCATGATTACACATTTTACAGAGCAAAACATCCCAGGATTATAACCATGCTTCAGCTGCCCGCAACCTATGTTTCTGATAATCTCTGCCTGCAGAAAATTATTAATTCTAGGCATGTTGAGTTAACAATGAAAACCTTGCGAGAAGAAAGCCGACGTACGAGGCTGCAGATGTGTTCTTCAGGGTCCTTGACAGGACTATGGGTCACAGGAGGCGACCAGGTGCAGCAGGTCGTACGATGACGGGAGGTGGTACCTATATTGCTGTTACTAGTTTTGACATATCTATAGAAAAATGTTGGACGACGCCTACGATTGACTCAGGTAAAGTATAGAAATCTTACAGAAGGGACTTACACCTGTTCGACGATTCACAGATTGTTGAAATTCTTGTATAGAGATGAGTCTGATTTAGAATGAGGTCAATTCAGACTATTAGATGTGAATAATAAATTGATTATACCAGTAGAATAGCCACATTGGATTTATTGTTACAGGTGAATCATCTTGCCCTTATTAATATTAAATGGACTCTTAAGGTTTAAAGCTGATTCAAATATGTATGCTGGAAACTCCTAAAGCTCTATGTACTTTAAATTCATCTAAGAATCCATCCCCATCCCCCCTTCCTTTAAATCCAAGGGTTAATTTTAAAGATAATACAATGGACAATCAGCAGGACACCATACTATTTAATTTGGAGTAGGATCCTCAGAGACTAAACTGAGAGGTCCTCCCTTTAGCCCTCAGGGAAGGAGGATGAAGATATAGCCCAAACATGTATTATTAAATAATATAAATAAGGCAAAACCTAGAAGATATGTGGCTAAATTTGTACTTGCTATCACAGCAATCTTTATATTCATAAATAATGCAAGATTTTAAACTCCAAGGATGGGAAGATTATGGATTAGAATTTAGTACTAGATATTTACCTTATGAATTCTTAAAGATTTTTATATTGAATAGAAGATTAATGCTTAAGCTTAATATATATATGTGCATATGAGAATTTCAAAAATGCATGTTTTACTTAGATTAGTAAATTTTTATGTGTAGATTACCTTGACCAGTTAATATTACTTATTTATGGAATTTTGGATTTTTATTAGCAGTTTGTTCAAAGATACAAATATTAACCAGTGCTTTTTTTAGCTATGCATTAGACACCTAATGTAGATTTTGCCCTTAATTCAGTAGAACATGATATGAAAGATGTAAATAAAAGATGGATCATAAGATACATGCATTGATATAATGACCTTGAACCCAAGATTGGTTGAGCCAATGGTTCCCCAATATACCCTTTTAAAAACGCTGAAAACTGAAGCATAAGTCAAAACAATAGACAGAGGGCACCTCCAACAGGGCACCTACAAGAGCAAACAAATCACCAATGAACCCAAAAAAACCAAAAAAAAACTGTCAGCAAATCAGGAAGAACAAGGTGTACCAGGCTACCACGCCTCCGCATGTACAGTGCTTGTCGATGTTGTGTTGATGATGAATTCGACACGGCATAGTGGGTTGGAAACGAGGGCTTGGAATTGATGCAATCCGGGCATTGTGACATTGGCGGGACTGGAGATGTATGCGGAGGAGAGAATTGTGGTATTTTCGAGGCGAAGGTTGGCAAGTTTGGTACAGGATACTGTGTTGTTCTGAGCTGAGGCGATCCTGTGTAATGCCAGGAGCATCAAGAGATTCCCCCAGTGGGGGCATAGAGTTAGTGGTGTAGACATTTGGTGTTCAGAGTTGGTAAGGTCTGCCTGGAAGCTGAGTGTCCTTTGTGCTCCTTGACTGAATTATATTACTCTATGCTGTTGAGCCTTGCTCTGATGAGCTGCCAGTGTATCAGCAGATGCATTGGTGGAGAGCTCAGTGTTGCTTTTGGTTAGGGTGGTGGTGGAGAGGAGGAGGACTTCATGGATGGTGCTGTCGTTGGTGGAAGTGTCCATTATTTTGTCCTGTGGTTTAAGTTAGGGATTAGGTGGATGAGAAGAGAAGAAGAAGAGAGTGGACGGACGTTGTCAAATTGGCCTGGGAGATGGAGAGTCTGTGGGCATGGACCACAGGAAATGTCTGTGTCACACTGATGGGGATGCGATGGTTGGTGTCTCAGGTCAAATGAATAGAAAAAGCCAATACATACTTGGTCTTGTCATATTGTCAATTGACGATTGTCCTGGCAATGTATAGAAGACTACCTCACAATGGATGGGGGCCAGTCGGGTTCACAATAACATCATGTGCAGGATATGAGTCACAATGAAGACAAAGAAAACAGCAAAGCGCCACACATCACCAGGGAGCCATACAATACAAACATTCAAGCTGAGAAGCCTTTTGATCGGAAGCAACGGTGCCAGAAATCTTTAAGAGAGAGCGAATACCCAAGTCAATCAATCATCAGTTGACTACTTGCCCAAGTTTTTACCTGCTTTACAATGTTCGCTCGTATCGCTCCTCTTATCATCTTTGTTCTTCCTGTCCTTGCCATCGAATGGAATCATGATAGCCAAGGCAGCGGGCAACTGCACTGAGCAGGAAATCAAGGTGTGCTGTGAGGACATTACTGTAGGTGGACTTCCTGTGCTCTGGTACCCCTCTTCTGATTTGTTTCATGGATAAAGAAATCTTCCTGACAGCTTCGCAACTACTATATCTGGTAAACACGGAAGAAGACAACAAAGTAAGGACAAACCTCTTTTCAATAATAAAGAATTGTTTGAGTATACCCAATAATAGCTGAATGCACAGAGTTGCTCAGGGAAAGACTGTGAAGTGAGACCATTGGTTGCTGCTTCTGGACAAGCTTGGTGAGTATATATAGTCGTTGAAGAATGTATTCTGATTCATCAGCCACAAAAGAGTCCTGTTCCACAATCACTATCAATTCTTCCATCCGTTGATTTGTTCAAGAAAGGCTGAAATAGACTACAAACACTTATATAGTTAAATTATAGATGGGTCCAATCTGAGTGGGATGAGTCAGCAATACAAATAATACCACACAGATTGAATGTTGTTGTGCAGAGGTTGAAATTAAGGCTTTGAATTTGACCCATGCACAAGTCGAACTTTGGATTTCCAAGCCAGGGAGGAGAGCTTTGCCTTCTTGCCAGTCATCTTGAAGATAAGGGTCTTCAGGTTTTTGCCTGTCGTCACAAGGTCTGAGTCTTTGCTAGCTTGCCACTCACGGATCCAGACTTTGGAGTCTGAGTATAATGCAAAGTGGGCTTTCTGTTCTGGGCAGAGGTTATACCAAGGTGGCATGGAGAGGTGGATGACTGGGAAACCTCCTATAGGGGTGAGGGTCCGGACTAGATCCTGGGGAGCGGAGGTGGGGGAGTGGATCCTTCTATGGTCAGGTTGCTATCATGTGGGGGATCAGGCTGAGTTAGGGGGGTACTTGGGGGTCCATCACCTTGACTAGGGGTCCTCCACGTCCTCTTGACAATCCAGAGGGGGTCAGCACCTCGGGCTCTGTCAGCAAAAGTGAGCTCAGGGACTAGGTGTGTCACACTTCCTCTTCCTGGAGTTGGGGAGAGTGGGGGGAAGAGCCACCAGAGGATGAGTCCACCTTTGTTGTATCACCTTCACGGTCCTGGTTCCACTCCTGAGGGATACATATGTCAGCCTGGGTCAGCAAACATTTGGAATATTGTGAGAACTGACTGTAAATTATTAAAAGTAATAATTCAGTATCATATATAGAACTCTCAAAAACTGCTCAAATTAGAAGGGAAGTGACCTTCCACCAGTTTGTGGAATAACACTGTATAGTGTCATCATACAGCCTCCTCTTTGCTTTCTTCACTTTCACCAGTTTCCATTTCCCCCTCTGTTCCAGTCTGACAAAGACCTATGTTCCCATGGTGTTTGCGTGATCATTTCAGTCTGGAATCATTGCCTCAACGGGAAATTGCATGTGATTAGACCTTGGCAGTTGTTGTTTTGCACCCAACTACCCACTCCAACACAGAAGTGCTGGCACCCACCTATGAAGTAATTCTATTGCACCATGTCCCATGATTCAAGGATGAAGGGAGCTTGCAGTGAGATTGCATCAATTGACTTGATTGTTTCTTAAAGCAGGAAAGAAGCTTGATAGGAAGCACAAATACGTGAATTGTTGTTATCAGAGCACATACTAAAGACTGTTCTATTTGTTTGTAGTCACAAATAGAATATGAAGGAGCTTGATGCCAACATCAGAGGGGTTGATCCTTGTAATTGTAGAATGTGTTAACATTGACATGCCCGCTGTGCAGGAACGTGAACCATCCTCTATATTGTGGCTTTACATTCTGCACAGCAAGGTCATTCAAACAAGCTTGTTAACTATAAGAGTGACCAACATACCACAGCATGGTCCTTCTTATAAATGTGAGACCCAAAAGCTGTTTTCAACCTCTTCAGCCATCTGCCTCTGATCTGCTTTGCAGGGATGACAAACTCTTGTGCCTTGTCATTATGTTCTGTAAGAACTTGAAGTTGTATCACAAATGATAAAGGAGTCAGAAAGGCTTCCCACAAGTTGTCTCAGGATCCTGAATTCACAAATTTGGCAATGAGAACCCTCATCATTACATACCCAGGTACTACAATTACTCTCCCTATGCCTCTTAGCCCTGTACTATGGCTTGCCAGCAGTGAAAGCCCAATTCATTCATTCTTTCTTTCTTTCAAAAGAGCTTTTTGTCCGTTTTTCTGAATGGCCTCTGGACCAAGAAAGGTATCTCTAAATATTCCTCAAGCTCATGTTCAACAGTCTTTACTGTCTTCCAAATAGCCTCCTTCTTTCAACTCCCCCTGCATGAATTTTGAAGCACTAGACAATTTAGGAAAATGGAAACAAGATTGAACCAAAGACCAGTCCAGGAAAAGGTAAGATGACATATCTCAAGATTAATATATTGATGTTGTTGGTGGAATATGTAATGTGGACCCCAGCTGTCCCAGTCCATAAAATCTTTTGGAAATTATCAATAATCACAATGTCTAGTTTCTGGGTTTCCATGTGAGTTTTTGTTCTTGCTGGAATACCTCCAGAAAATGTGTGGATTTTAAATACCTAAAATATTTGCTGAAACAGACATTGGATATGTGGCAAATGAATTTGGGGTCCTGTCCTGTCCTTCTTCATTCTCATATATCCACCTTCCTCTGTTCCAGCACTAGCTTGTCTGCCTGCACTCCTGGACCAGTCTGCTCCATAACAATTCTTGACAACACCTGTGAACCATTTACTCTACAAGACTCCAAAATTTCTGACTGAGATTGCTCATTTGGTTGACTCAACTTAAAGTTGTCTACTCATCGTCTCTGACTGTCCATGGCCTCTGAAACATGATACTTTATAGTAGCCAATGTGGCTACTTTCCCCTACAAAACTGAACCAGCTGTTGGTGAAAATTGTGCCTTGTCATTGCCCAACGATGTTGACCTCAACATTTGTCACCGTCAATGTCAACCTCAATGTTGTCACACCACTTGTCATGTAGACTGCAGTGCATTGGCACTCCTCATGATCCCAGTCATTGAGCCCATAATTGTTTGTAACGCTCTATCCCCAAACTTCACTATGGATGCTACACAAACCATTGATAAAGCTGTTGGTGTAACTGTCAGATCCAGAAAGACTGACAATGCTCCAGTCAAATTGTCTAGTGAGTTCTTTTGCATTTCTTAAAATCTCCTTTGTTTGGGACAAGAGAGTTTTTTTAAACTCCCCAATGATTTAAGGAGTCTGAAACATATTGATGCTTTCACAGCAAGGTGTGGGGAGAAGATAATGCTACAATACTACACTGACTATCTTCATAGAAGAATTGTGATTCGTACTTGTACATGCACACCGACTAATTGGCTAAGTTCTTTCAACAGGATTCTAGTATCCATTGGAATCATAGCAATCCTTATCAAACATAGACTTCTTGTAAATCTCATGTTGTGTGTTGCCACCTTCTTGGGTATTCATAACTGAGAAAGGCAAATCAGATGAAAGCACAGAGCACAATTAAATCAATTCCAGCAACAGTGGGCATTTCTATGCCCTGGTGATAGATTGAGGGTACTGTCAATGAAAAAGGAAACATATTTCATACATGAAATCTTGCCTATACATTGACAGCACCAGGTACAATGTTATTTCTCAGCATATTCAGAGATCAAAGCTGTGACTGCATCAGAGGTCAACACCCACCAAAAACATGTCAGTTGAGCAGACATGTTGTCACTCACTTGTTGTGCCCTGGGCTGCCGGTTTTGACTCATCATCATCATGAACCAGACCAAAGCCCTAATTAAGACTTGCTACCTCTGGTCTGGCTGATGGCCTGAAGCCAAACCATGCATCTTAGTATCCTCAAGGCTTTTCCCTTCTCAGGAGCAGTCCACACTTGACTCTAGAGTGATTTTGCATGTCCTTCTGGTCCCCAAGCATTCAAACAAAGATTACATCACCACCAGAATCAACATGCCAATCCTTTTAGCAGAGAGACATGGCAAGAATATATCCAACATATCTACAAGGAACTCTTCTTCTATCTGTCACACATCAAAATTGGGCTCTCTGCTACCAAACACAATTCTGGCTTCAGTCAGATGAAGCTTGGAAATTCCTGTTAGACCAGCCTTGATGATGATGCAAAGTGTGGCAGTTTTATCTATTTGTATTTGTTTACAAATTAAAACTCTGACTTACAAGTAAGTTGCGTTGGGCGTCTCAACAATTCAATAACACTTTTCAAAATATAATGTAATTTTATTGATTTATTTTGTTGGCAAAAACTTAAGTTCTGCTTGTCCAAAAAGGTTCAATTTAAATTAATAATTATAAACCCCAATAATTGTGAAGTTCTCATGTTTGGCCTAAGACGTCCACTCCCTGGAGACTCCAAGCTGCACATAATTGCTTGCCCTCCCCCTCCTCTTTCCACTCCCTTTATACTCTTCCCTCAGTGCACAGACCATGCTGGCCAGCATGGTTTTCCAATGGATTCTCGCAACTGCCAGTTGGCAGTCAGTTTTCTTCTTTCCCAATGATTTTTGCCTGCTCCAGGCTTGGCACTTGCACATCCTTACTTTCCCTCTCTTTTCAGCTTTCCTTCTTGTAGAGTAAAACAAAGTTTTAGTCCTCAGTCACTCAATAAAAGGTAGTTGACTGAGATTATATTACCTGTAGAGTAAAACAAAGTTTTAGTCTACAGGGAGTTGTAAGCCAATATGTTGTAAGGTAATGTCAGATCTACTTACCCTCAGTCACTCGATATAAGGTAGTTGACTGAGAGTATCTACTCAGTATCCTATAGTAGATAAGAAAATAAAGTAAGGTTTAAATGCAAAGACTGGTAAATACCGATTGCACACCAGTCAAGGGATGGTGTAAGTCATATCTCAACACTTTCCCTGACCTACACAACTGTCGATGGGCTTGATACCCATAAGAGTTACCAAGTAGTCATGAGTTGCTCTCAGTAGTGGCTTTGTACAGATGTTGGCAAGGTTTTTGGAAGAAGGTACATGTAATACCTCTATGTCCCCTTCCTGAATACATTCACAAATATAGTGATGTTGTATGTCAATATGCTTTGCCTGTGCATGACCCTTTGTTGACTGAGTGAGTGCTATGGATGAGCTGTTATCGACTCAGAGAGAAGCTGAGGATGATTGCATCATGTCAACCTTGGATAGGAAATTGTGCATCCAAAGTGCTTGCTGGGATTCACGAGTCATTGCCATGTACTCTGCCTCAGTTGTAGATAGCGCTACTGTCTGCTGGCATTTTGAGCTCCAGGAGACTGGGCCTCCTGCCATCATGAATCCATATCCTGATGTCAATCTTCTTGTGTCCAAGTCCCCTCCATAGTCAGCATCTACAAACCCTTGTGGCTTGATAGAACCATTTGCTTTCCTTGAGTATGTGATTCGGTAGTGGAGGGTACCTTTGATATACACGAGAACATGTACTAGGGCCTTCCAGTGTGCTGGGCCTGGGCTAGACTGGAAATATGCAAGAAGAGTTATTGCAAATGATAGGTTAGGTCTGGTGGCAGCTTGTGCCCACATAAGTGCTTCAAGCAATTGCATGTATGGTTTGTCAGACATGAATGCTCGTTTGGTATCATTTCTAGGTGACATGTCATTGGTGAGTATGACACCTGAGGGAAGTGGGGTGTATTGAGGGTTGCAGTCAGTCATCTTGAATTGTTCCAGAACTTGCATTAGGTAGGCTTTCTGAGAGAGTGAGATCAATCCGGTATTGGCATCACGTGTTATTGCCATTCCAAGGATGAACATAGGCTCACCTAAGTCTTTGACTTCATAGACTTGTGCAAGCTCTTGCTTGGCCAGTCTTGCTCTTTCCTTGGATGTTGAGAGGCCAAATGTGTCATTGTTGAAGGTGTTAGTGATTGTCACCTCCTGTCCGACCTTCCTTGAGTGAATGCATGGGTTTGCCCTCAACCTTTGGTAGCCTAGATCAGAGAATGCATCATCTAAAGTCCAGTACCAGTCGAAGCTGCCCTGCATCAGTCTGTAAAGTGTTTTCCAGAGTAAAGCTAGCTTCCCCTCCCCTCCCAGGAAACCTGGAGGAAGATGCATGTACACCTCATGTTTGGGGATGCTATTCAGATATGCAGAGACAAAATCAACCTGCCATATTTCCAAGCCCTCCTGTGCTGCTATAGCCGCTGACATTCGAAGGGATTCCAGACAGACCACTGCTGCATAAGTCTCCTCAAAGTCTTCTCCCGCCACCTGAGAGTATCCCTTCACCACAAGCCGCGCCTTCCTTTGTATGACCTCACCCTCACCCATCAACATCCTACTATGTTCTTGTCCTTAGGTACTGCTCCCTCATCCACCAACTCAAATACTCCCCTGTCTTCCATCATTTGTAGCTCCTTGTCCATTGCTAGCTGCCTCTGTGTATGTTTCAGGGACTTGCATATCTTCATTGCTGCCTGCAGAGCTGAGGTACGAGTATGGTCCTTCTGCCATCAGGGCTGCTGGAATATCTTCACCAGTTGCCCAGTCCTCCCCCTCTTCACATGCTCTCCGCTCGTGTTGTATAGTCTCTTGTGCTGCTATCAAGGCTGGTGTAGGTCTTGTCTGGTAGGTTGATTGTCGTAAGGGTGGGGGCTGGCTTGGTGTTTGTGCAGTCTGTGTTGGTTTAGCAGGATTGGTTGCTGGGTCAGTTGAGAGGCTGGTGTGGAGTGGTCTGGGCCTGATTCTGGGAGCTACTGGTTGTTGCGTCAATATTGTGTGGTTGGGTTGTTGAGCTGGGGCCTGTGTGTTTGCTTGGGTTTGTATCTCGCAATTGTCATTGTTCAGTGCTGTCAATGACCGATGTCCAATGTCTTCATCAAAAATTACATCCTATGAGGTGACAATGGTCTGGCCTGATTGGTTGAAAAGGCAATACCCACTGTTTGCATAGCCTACCAGATGCATCTTCACAGATTGAGAGTCTAATTTTGACCTAACCAGCTCATCAGGTACCTTGGCCCAGGCCAGGCACCCCATGGACACAAATGATTGACTTGTTGCCTTTTCCTCAACCATACCTCTTTTAGAATAACTCTGGGGTGTCGCAAATATGGAAGTAAGTTGCACATGTGCATCTGCGCAGTCACTGCTTCTGCCCACAGTTTCTTGTGGAGCCTGCTCTCTGCTAAGACACATCAGACTCCCTCAATGATGGTTCTGTTGGCCCTCTCTGCCATGCTGTTCTGCGCATGTGCATAAGAGGTTGTGACTCTGAGGATGATGCCATGCCCATTCAGGTATGTCAACCATGCATTGTTGACCCATTCATGTCCTGCATCAACCCTCACTTCTCATAGCTTCCTGTACATCTGTCTCTCTGACTTGAGGTGATATGAGGTGAAAGCTGTCAGGGTGGTGATTGCATCTTTCCTGGAAAGGAAATATCCGAACATATGGGAAGAACTACCATCTACCACAACCATCATATAGGAAGCTCTGCCTAGCAACGTCACACTTGATGGTCCCCAGAGGTCAATGTGGACACGATCATTTGGTGCTCCTTCAGGTTTGACCTCAGCGTCATAGGGTTGGGAGGAATGTTTGCTGTAGATACAGTCTTCACACAGGCCTGGTGCATTTAAATCACCTTTTATTACCAGTCCATCAACCAAGTCTTTTGCTAGCACGGTTTAGATGGTCTTGACACTTGCATGTCCAAAATGTCTGTGCTAGACCTCGAGAGTCATTGGTTTGAGCTGTGACTTGGCAATAAGTGCAGTGGGTGTGTTTTGTTCCCCAAGCTACTGAGCAGGTACATTCCCCCATTTCCAGTCCCATAGAGTACTTCTCTACCACTAGGATCTCTGAAACGCACTTCCCCTCTGTCAAAGACAACACTAAAGCTGGCCTTATCAAAACGGTTTATTGAGACAAGGTTTGATGCAAGGTCAGGTGTGTGTAATGCATTTTGAAATACCAGTTCTGATGAATTCTGGGTTGTCTTACAGACTTTCCTGACTGTTCCTCATCCTATCACACAAAACATAGCCCCTTTTGGAGCAGCATGCCCTTTAATATGATTGGACAGTTCCTCATAGTCTAAGAATGCATTTTGGTTGATGAAAAAGTAATCAGTGGCACCTGAGTCCATGTAGATAGGTATGGTCTTGCACCTTAGTGACATTTGCTCCCATCCATTTTACCATTGCTAGCCTGTCCTGACCATCACTTTGACCCTGCAGGGTGGCTGATAGTGCATACGTCCCAGTAGGCTGCATGTCCGACTGCTGAGCCTTTGTTTTGGCTACATTTGTGGTGGGTGGTGTAGTTGGTGTCTTGGTTGTTGGGGATTTTGTCGCTTTTGCCTTGTTTCTAAAGTTGGGTGGGAATTGGCCTTCCTTTCCTCCCCCCCTCCAGTAGCAATTTTCAATTGAGTGACCTGTCCTTCAACAGTTGGTATTTATGCACATGAGTTTTGGTTTTGACTGGCTTGTTTGGGTTTGCAATGCTGTTGCGGATATCCTGGCCTTTTGTTTTTGTAAAACTAGTCAATCCCAGTGAACAGTGAGTGCTGCTATTACGTCCTTTGTCATTGTCATGGAGTATAGTTCTGCAACTATGGTGTTCCATGATTTGGGTAAGGAAGCTATCAGGATAGTTTGAAAAGCTGTGTTGTCCACTTTTGCTCCTTTTTCTGTGGCTGACTTCCACTTTTCTTGCATGTCCTCCACATGCTTTAGGAAATTCATCCCATCAGTGAATTCCGTGGTGTGTAGTTGCTTCTTGGTGTTCATTGCTGCAATCTCCAAGAATACTCCATAGTTTTTGGTAAGTGTTGACCACACATCCACAGCTGTGCTGTCCATTTTTATTCCTAGACCAACGGGATTTTTGGTATTATAAATAATGAGTCCCAGCACCCATGCGTCTCTTTCCTCCCACTCCTTCAGGAATGGGTTCTTTGACAACCACTCAGTGGTGACAGGTTTTGTATTGGTGTCTGTTCCCTGTTTTGGCTTCTTGATCGCACTGTCCAGGTAACTGCAAGTGCCACGTGCTCTGGCTGCAATCAGAACACAATTTTTGAAGGTAGTGTAGTTTTTTCCATTGAAGTGGACTTCTTTGGGGAAATTTGGTGGGTTTGCCAAGTTTGTGGATGTCATGGGTGTGTCAATGTGCATGTGTTGGTCTAATGTGTGTATTGTGTGTGTGTATGGGGGGGTTATGGGTGTGTCTTTCCAGAGCAGGGGCTCAACAAGAAGAAAAAAAAAGAAGTGCTAATGGGGTCTATAACCTGTAGAGTAAAATGAAGTTTTAGTCCTCAGTCACTCGATATAAGGTAGTTGACTGAGATTATATTACCTATAGAGTAAAACAAAGTTTTAGTCTACAGGGAGTTGTAAGCCAATATGTTGTAAGGTAATGTCAGATCTACTTACCCTCAGTCACTTGATATTTGGTGATTGACTTTGGTAAGTGCTACATATGTCTACAGTTTTTGACATTTTGCTTACAGTTTTCAGCGTTGGTTTGGTTTATTTAGGCACCAGTCATCTTTTCGGTGAGTCTCTTATTTGAGACCGCCGTATCAATGATATAATTTGGCACATAAATCTTTTTCAGAGTAGGACAGCTGTTCAGGCCCCAACTGATGAGTCATGACATGTGAAGTTGGGTCTCAATTTGTTTAGTTCATCTGAGAACATGACCTACCATCAAGGAGGACTTCGGCGCTCAGTGATTCCGACGAGCTACGTCCTGTGCCAATTCAAATAAGAATCACAAGAGGATTTGATGTCTGGTCATGGCATGCTTGGACTTGATCGTCATTCCTTGAACTTGTCTCTTGCCATCAATTATTTATATGGTGGCTTCGACGTGGGAGTTAGCGAGAATGTCTGAGTGAACCAGTGATGATCCTTCTTGCAAGGAGTCGTGATCTGATTACCCACGATCACCGAAATAGCCTCCCTTTCTCGTGGGGATCACGCATTATGTAAAAAGTCAATATTCATGGTCCCCCTTATTCGCAACCTCATCTTTGCTCCAAACGTTGGACTTGAAAATGTGTTCTAGATCAACCCGTGTTTTCCATCTAAACAATGGTGCTATGATGAATGCAGTCGGAGTCGGGTTCGTCCATGTCCCTAGTGTATGACCTGCCAGTTCAGGCTGATGAGTAAACTAGCTCTTGGATGGGTCGACCAGGCGAAGGAGAGCACGTCACGAACATGATTAAGACTGCTCTGATGTTGGGCTACAGGCACATTGACACGGTTCGTCTACTTCATATGACACCATGTAAATACCTTGGGAGAGAATTTCGTCCCTCTAGGCCGCAAATTATGGTATGACCACCATATAACCACTGATCGATTGTCCTTATCAAATCATACAATTTAGGTGACGAAGTTTCTGTGGGACAAGGCATCCGTGCGTCTGGAGTGCCTCGTGAAGAACTTTTTATAACGACCAAGTTGGCGTATGCTTCTCTTCTCGGCTAATAGAACTATGGCCTGATACTTGATTGCAGAAGTGAGGATCACTGGGACCCAATGAGTGCGCTTGACAGTAGTATTCGGAAATTGGGGCTTGAATATATTGATTTGTACCTTATGCATTGGCCTATGGCTTTGCGTAGTGACGGTAGATTAATCCCAAGCGCATTTCCTGCCATTTTTGACCCTGTATTTCTTTTCAGGCTCCGCACTTCAGCCAGACGAGAGTCCAACCTTCGTAGAAACATGGCATTCTATGCAAGAAGCTCTCAAGACAGGTAGGGAAACCCTCGATCACTCCTCGAAACAGGAGGAGGACGCGGTATTGGTGCTAATTGTATGATACAGGGAAAGCCAAGGCCATTGGCGTGTCTAATTTCTCCATACAACATCTATCTTCTCTCTTGTCTCATCCGGCGACAACCGTTGTTCCTGCGGTCAATCAGGTGGAAGCTCACCCTTGCTTACCACAACACGAGTTGCTCAAGTTTTGCAAAGACAAAGGGATTATTCTTGTCGCTTACTCCCCTCTCGGAAAAGACAAGTTTGCAATGGATCCTGACATTCAGAAACTCGCTCAAAGTCATAACGTTACTCCTGCCCAAATTGTCCTGAGCTGGGGTGTTCAAAGAGGCACACCTGTCATTCCTAAGTCGGAACATGAAGATAGGCTAGCTATAAATCTCTCGGCGAGTCCCCTCTCCATGATTCGAGTATTGCCAGGAAATGTGACCCATATTCACGTAGACCATTGAACTATCTAAGAGTGACATGGAGGTGCTTGACCACCTTCATTTAAAGCCTGGGATGCACCGTTCCGTGTGTGGGTTCCACTCTCCCGAATTGGGTGGTTCATGCTTCGGTTGGTCTTACAAACAACTTGGCTGGGATTTCGGTCCAGGTGGCATTATGCATGGGTAGACTTACTGATACTGGACCGTAAGAACGCGTAAATTAAGGGAAGGGACAGCCATTCAGATCACAACTTTTCGATCAATAGTGATGCTGACAACAATAATAGTCCGATTTTCCCTATTCCCAGAATTAATCTATTAGACTTTTTACTTATTCAATGCTCGATGTATCCCTCGTCCCCTAAAAATCGACGATGGGAAATTTCCCCCTAAAATGGAAGCACCAGATGGCTTTATCTCTGTGATTGTATTGCCAAAATCTAGGTGTGTGAAGTTCTTACCATTCAAATAATCCCGGCTCAGTTATTTTCAGACAGCCCAGCGCCATTTATAGGAAAACTTTCAGCGCCAGATATGTCTTGACGCCATGAAACAGATTTCACACTGTTGGTATCATGCCCTTGACATTGTGTCATTGAAGACGTTAAAAGGGTCACTCTTCGGTCGAGGACCTGACCGTTCATTGATCCCCTGCACCCTTGGTCACTATGACTATTACAGAGAATGAGGTTTGTCAAAAACCTGAAGGATGATGTTTAAGCTAATTGTGTTCATTCCTCATAGTCGAAGCTTATAGCCATTTTTGTTCAATCCTGCCTCTGGGGTGGGTCATGTTCATCTGTCGTTTGACGTAGAGATATGTACAATAGCTGATCAACGGCTGTCATTCACAGGCGCCTTTACGGTGATGTTCATCCTCACTTATTGGACCCTAGTACATCGCCGACCAAGTGGACGTCCACTCAACAAATCGATGATAGCAGTTTCAATACTCATGTTTGTCCTAGCTACAATGGTGAGTCACGCCTCCATATCTTCAATTACTGCTATCTATGGGACCTGAGTGCTGCTCGTTTTTGGAAGCAACTTGGCATCAATTTCACCAGAATAATCCGGGGATTCGTTATCCACGAAGGACACACTGAAGATTACTATAACGTACTAAATGAATTTACCCAAATATTTGGCAGTGCAATGTATATTGTGCAGACCTTTGTGGGTGACGGCGTGGCGGTAATATTGGCCTTATTTACAAAGTCATCTACTTGACGAGATTTTTAGATTTACAGGTGTTATATGGTGTGGAGCAGACGCTGGGCTTTCATCCTGTTCCCCTGTACACTTTACATCGGTAGTCTGGGTAACTGATACTCTGGCCACTGTTGAGTGGGGACTGACAGAACTACGTTCTAGTCACTGGTATTGGTATTCTTGTAACAATGGGCCAAGCTACAGACGGTTCCCTGGTCTTCATGAACAGGCTTGGTCACTGGATTTCAGGTTTCTTCGCTTTTACTCTTGTCACCAGTACTACCTGCACCCGTAAGTTGACGAGAAATCGGCCACTTAACTATGGAGTACTGACCAAATTCAATACAGTCATGATTTCTTCAAGAATATGGTACCTCAATGGTATAAGTACACGCGCAGGGATCCGCGGTAATAACCTTCACCCGATCGCTCGTGTTGTTGTGGAATCGGGAGCCATCTACTCGAGCATGCTGGTTGCACTTCTCATTCTGTATGGCCAGAAATCATGGTTCCAGTACATTGTTGTTGATGCCGTGAGTTTTCTTTTATCCTTTTGTCAAACATCACCGCTCACATTTCAATGTTTAGCTGTCGTCTCTCATTGTAAGCTCCATTGTGCTACAGGAGTTACGATGATCATGCTGACCATGCCGTTTACAAGGGGATCGTCTTCTCTATTATTATTGTCCGTATTGGCCTTGGCATTGCCATGGACCCAGACACCGTGCAGGGGACCATCGCAAGTAAAGCTATTGGAGGATCCCCCAAACATGGTGCTTCCCGCACTGTTCACGAACTGAGCACCTTTGAGGCCATAAGTGACCGGGACACTGCAGCTGCATCCTATCATGCAACCAGATTTGGTCCGGAGGAATCCATGTCTTCTGGACATTTCAGTGATACTTCTCTGAAGCATGAGAAGACCGTTCAGGGCAACTTCAATGTTTAAATTCATTCTCCACTCCAAGGTTGCGTTTTGTCCTGAACGTCTATATTTATAATGGCAATTGATTCAAAATAGAAAATAAAAGACGAAAGTAATTGATTCGTATAAACCAACATGTGCATCCGGTTTGTCATAAGCACATAGATACATTTGAAATCCCACTCACGACCCGGGGTCAACTAACACCAACGACACGTCGTTGGTTCTGAAACTTGAACGCGGCAATGGCTACTCCCGGCCAGATATTCTCAATAACAAACCCAACACCTTCTTGGCCAGCATATTCTGCGCTGATTTCTTATCTCCTCTATCGTGGTGCTCTCTCGTGCCAGACTCCCACCTGGCAGTGCGCTTGCATCGCTTGCAAGCCTCTCTGAGGTCTAATTTTACCGTCGTTCGCCTGAAAGCTCGTCCGCCGCCCTCTCAATTACCACTTCATCTCCCTAGACCAGATGATCCGACCCCGAGAAAACCGCCATTGCTATATGCGGCCAGTGGTAGCCTCAATGGAACCAGGCCAGGGTTGAAACGGGTATTGAGCTCAGCTCCTTCCCAAAAGCTGAAATGGGTAGCCGGTGTAACGTCTATCACTGGATCCAAGCATAAGAAAGTGGCAGGCGCAGATGGGGTTGTTATGGCTGATGTCAGTAGTGAGGTTCCTTTGCATGGAAACGCAACTACCAAAGGGAAGGCAAAACAAGTAGCAGGGGACAAGGATGACTTTGGCACGTCGGCATCATCGAAGCCTGTCAGCGGGGGAAAAAGGAAACGGGAAACTGATCAGGAACAAGGGGTAAGACAAATGGAGAGGACCAACAAAGACGTTTGCTCCGCCAGATGATTTCGTAGGTTATAGTTTGCTGACATTGCTCCAGACAATCAAGCGATAGACTCTCGAACATATTTACAAGAGGAAATATCCAACGACGTCTTCCAGGTTCGATAAATCCCATCCAGAGTTCGAAGAGCTCTTTAGTTATATATCCCGAGGTGTTTTCTTCGCACTGGTGAGCTGTACCAACATTCAATAACCTGGTTTAAAATCACTACTCGGCGTCCAGCGTGCACACTTTAAGCTTCAGCGGGTAGATATCGTCGACGTCGAACATTTAGTCCTTTTACATGCGGACATGTACATTGGGGAGCAGGATAGCCGGCTGCCGGAATTTGTTCCAGATCACGTACAAATTGGTAGTAGTGACACTGTCGCATAAGGCTCGCGCCACTAAACATATCCGTACCGGTATTTGAACTTGGAAATCCCTGTCTGAGAGGTATTAAATAGCCTTTATTGCGGTTGTGTACCTCGCCGAGGCCTGGACCCTCCCATCCTGTGGAGCCGTCGTTTCATCTGCATGTATTCTATATAGCCTGATTGCGAAGTGTATCGAGATACTCGGAAATTGTAATTCCGCATGAAACGTGGTTCATTTATTCATAGGTCGTTAGTTCCGATCCTTGGGAAATTGATATTGCATTGAATACCTCAATTGCTTGGTTAAAAACTCGTCCTACTCTCTTGAGAGTGTACGGCGGATCCGATGTGTCATTCCTGTAAAATAGAGCGCATTCTGCAAAAAGGAAGCAGGGTCTTGGTTTGAATGTGACGTAGAGGGCGCCGTCAGGGGAATATAGCAATAATCTATTGGTTTCATAATGGGAGACATCGCTGTCGAGAAACCGAAACTTTGTTTGTTAGTTCATGCACGAGAAACAACCACACGAGCCAGTTCTCTGGTGTTAGGTCCATAAAGAAGTTACGTTACTTCCAGGTTTCCTCTCTGCGAACCGCCTTGGTCTTGGTGACGAGGACTTTGATCTTCATCTTGTTCCTTCTGCATTGGGCATGGAGAATCTCAACATCTTCTTCGAAATTGCCACTGTTCCCGAAACAGTTAAGGGACGCAAAGTTGATGGGAGAGCAGGGCAGAGACGAAAGGGAAGCTGGGCTCCACGGCGAGAGAATATCCCGAAATTTGGGGAACGACGTCTGGGCCGGATGATGGTGCAGGTGTATTCATCAATTGTTTCCGTGTCTTGCCTTGATTTTCCCGGGATAGACTATCGACCTGCATCGTCTGATCGTTTTCTATGTCAATGCCTATGTTGGTGTCTGACGAGCTATCGTTTTCCAGCTGTATGATAGGCGAACTGCAGGTCGTTACGACGAGAATTTCAGATGAAGGAATGTGGCATTTGAGGTACAACATACAATCAGAGTTTTCATACAATTGTTCCAGGAGAATAGATACCTGGCTTTCAAAGGAATCGTAGAGCTGAGCACCCAGGCCGTCAGACGAAGGCAAAACTTGGACAACAAGATCACTGAAAATTTGATGCCTCGTATCAGAACTTGCGGCAGTGATAGAACTTTCGCTAGAGCAAGACGAAGAAAATTTTACCAAGGAGAGAGCATCGCGTAGCTCGGAAGGCTCTTCGTGATCATCGGTGGGTCAAGAAAAATGACAGAGATTGCTGCGTGACTGAACAGTAGGAATTGGGAGATCACCTCCCAAATAGGACTCACACTTTTGCTGAGGTCG
The DNA here is from genome assembly GCA_003313055.1 of Termitomyces sp. MG145. Classification (NCBI taxonomy): domain Eukaryota; kingdom Fungi; phylum Basidiomycota; class Agaricomycetes; order Agaricales; family Lyophyllaceae; genus Termitomyces; species Termitomyces sp. MG145. Next base: position 62,080 of record QGOB01000256.1, on the reverse strand, counting down.
AAATGTGGATCATCCATCGAGAATATTATAAGATGACAAAGTTCCTTGACAATACCTAGTGATATGCGAGTCCGTGGATTTCACAGGGGCAACTAGAGCCTGAAACCTTCACAAAGGGCTTCAACAACGAGTAACGATAACCAAAAGTTTGAATACTGCAGCTCCTGAATCTGTGTGATAAGGCATGTCGTAATGGGTTGAGCAACTCTTCAACAGGCGGTGGGCAGAATTGTCCATGTACGGCGCGTGAGAAATATCTGGAATTAAGGCATGCCACTGGAATATCATGTGTTGAACAGGTAATCGCTGAATTCAGAAGCACACCCCAGAGAACAAATGAAAACAGATGCAGATGACGATACTTCTTGGGCGCGGCACATGTCACATACCATCACATATCGAGGATTATTACGCGCAACGTAAACTTGCTCGAAATGGACACTATCTTGGGTGCCCAGAAATAGAGAGATAGCTCCATTAGTATGTATTTTCCCGCAGTCTCTCAGAAGGTTCCGACTTGTGATGTTCTGCTCTTATCGTTTGTTGTTTCCTTTGCTCCCCTCTAGGTTTCAGCCCGCTGCAAGAGTTCTTCCTGCTATTAATATAGGTCCATCAACTATCACATTAATCTTTGATTTTTTCCCCCTGAATTTAGGCACTGTCTCAGACACTACAATTATGTCTATAATAGAGGGGAAATAGAGCTCATCCAGGTATGTAAAAGGATGACCATTAAGACAGCATGCTGCCTTGATACAGTACATAAAGATGTCCAGTGAGATATGATGCCGCTTGTATATGCGCAAGAAAAAGAAGAGTCATGATTGCTGGAAAGTAAGTTATCTTATTATGTTGTTGGCTAATTTACATGTAGTACAGATCACTAAAACAAACAAGCAAAAAAAAAAAAAAAAAAATTAGTAGCTATACTTATAATAGTCTTTGTACTTGTGTAGTGTTTCATGTTTTCTTGTTATCTTGACTCTGAAATTAATGGATTGGAATCTAAGAGAAAACCATGGACATGTGAAATAAATGATATTGAAACTATCTGGTTTTTGGAAACTATTCCAAAACAATGCTGACATGTAATTAGTTACATATGTAAATGACTCATTAATCAATGGAAATGTTGACTGTCTATGAAAACTGGATGGAATAAAGAAAGAATCGAGGGAGATTTACTGATGACTCATTATTTAATGAAAAGGGTGACTATCTAGATGACTGTCCATCCAGACAATGAGATTTGACTGGGTTTGACTAGACTTTATCTTTTCAATGCCCAAATCCCTAGCAAGGGTTATTCTCTGACAAAGCAACACATTAGTAATGGGATAAAATACTTTATCAACTCTGCAAAACCAAAAAGGTGTGTCAATTACAATATGGAGGTTAAGAAGAATGCATCTATGCACGTTCCATTTTGTTATGACAGAACTGCAAACTGAATTCTTGTCAGATGCTATCAATTACTTTTGGAAGATGCTGTGGCAGATATCCATGATAGTTCATTGTGAGCCAATGCTACAAGATAGAATTGTTCTATTGCTTAGTTATTCAATTCCAGTGTCTTGGCACATATGGTTGTAATAGTTGCAACCATTGTTGGACTATGCAATGATAACAATTCCAGACCTCTTGTGCTACTTGGAGTAAATGGCTACCAGTGGCTGAAATCCCTGATGGGGCCTGAAACATCATCACATTGAATGTCATTCCAGGATGCAGCTCCAGATAACACAAGGATTTAGTTCTGTCAAACATGTTCAATTAAGACACATGAAAGAATATCTCACCAGGGTTTTGACAAAGCACCAGATCACCATCTTCTTGAATCTTGGACTATATTACAGGTGTAGCACCTAACTATGACTGAAGGGTGATAAACAATTTGTATCTAGAGGTATTATGCAGGCCAAAGACACCAAAGACCTTCCCTCCATTTTACTGATGTCCTAAGGTCTGCATGAGCATCGCTGTCAGATTCGTTCTATGATATTTTTGAAGGGTTAGCTGGCGAGGCAGCACCAGCCTCAATCTTGACACATTGTCGACGGGAACTCATGCAGTGTTTGGCAATTAACCGTCGACGATAACTTCTTACATGCATGTGAACATTGTATCGTCGTTGAATGTCCTGTTTTACCCTCAGGTATTCACATACTCAGCTAACTATCCAGAAAATTCCGTCCCTTTTCCAGCTTGTTGAAGTCTCAGTTAATAGACCACCTTTGGCAATAGCGTGTTGTCGCCCACAATCCACAACATGAGAACGAGCCCATGTCCACGATGCCTCATCAAGAAGGCTCAAATATCAGAAAGTTTGCTGATGACGTTGATCTGAAGATTGTGCCCTTACGGTCTAGCAGAATCTGACATGTTTGTTATACAAATTGTTGGATCATCAAGTTACACTCTGGAAATTTCTATCTTTTCAAATTCTTACAGATAGTCACCCAGTTACCGGGCGTCAAAAGATTTCAAGGTGCATGGCTATTCTGCCTAGATATAGATAAATTGTCGCTGGTAGAGTAGACGTGATCGCCCGCTTTTTTTCCACGTCAACGCCCGAAGGAAAACTGAATTAAAACATCGATGGCCCATGGGTCAGTATATGCGATTCAAAAGTGAAATTCTCATGAGGAGTTACTTCGTGATTGAATTGAATGGCTAAAACAACTGATCCGGTTTCTAGTGATCACATAAATACAACTAATTGCGTTTCCGGTGATCGCATAAATTCAACTAATTGCGTTACAGAGAGACCGAGCGATAAATGATGATGATAACATAGTCCAAGATATACCCTGATGAAGCGAGGCAGATAGCTAGCCAAGGGGGAAACACCGTGATCAAGTACTCCTTGTCTTCATCTCCCACAGCCCGCGGCCGTCCCAAGTTCTGACAAGCCCCACAAGAATATTCTTATCCTCCAGATAATCCACCCGCCTGATCCCGTTTAGCCTCTCATCATCCCTCCCCTGCGTCCTCCGCATATACGCGCTCGCAATCCTCTCTCTAATCCCGCTCTCCAAATCCTCATTATAGAAATCCCTGGCAGTAATTTGCGTCTGTAGTTGGAGGTGAACCTGCATAATCACGTCTTGCACCGTGATGCCGTTATCGATCGTCTTGTACACGTCGATGTACCATGGAAGGAGGGGATGGAATATCCGCATCTGGTCTACAGGCGGGACCGTTGCGATTTGCGCGAAGTCGATCTCATTGTAGACACGCCCGAGGATGGGGAACGAGAGCGTTCGTGGGTCTGGGAAGAAGGACAGTTCGTAGACGACATTTGGGTCTTGTGAATTATAGGAGAGGATTGGGTTGATCTTGCGTCTTATTGGGTCTCTGTATTCTGCAGAGAGAATATGAATGGCAGAACACGACATGACACAACGCGTCACTAACAATGAATACTCACCCTCGATATCGAACCAAGGCTTCAGCTTCCCGGGTATCAAGTTCTTATGATAATTATCCGACCAAGGCTTCAGCATCGCGGGGATGATCCTGCGATATTCCGGCCTCCAGTACTTCGGTCGTTTTGCAAGATTTTCTGGATCGTATTGCTCAGGAAGTGTCCGTACAAATGGATTTCTAACCCGACTTCGACTCCTCCCTCCTGTCGCACCAGTTGACCGCGCCCGCTGCAACGGGGACGCCCCACCGAACCAAGGTGCATCCTGGTACGGCGGATCGTGAGAATGCGTGCGCTGCAGCGGCACCCCCGCATGCAGAGTATGACGACCTCTCCACCTCTCCGGGCCCGCATTCGCATCCAGAGGCCAGTCCGCGTGCAGAGTCCCATCGCCCTGGCCCACGTTGAAATAGGGACTCGGTCCGATTGGCTGGCCCAGTCCGGGCGTGGGGGGACCGAGTGTAGCTGCGTGATTAGTCCATGATGGGGCTGGTGTAGGATGGGCGTAAGGAGATCGCCAACCTGTCGTCCAAGGAGATGGTGTTGGCGGGCCATATGATGGCCAGAACGGGGCGGTAGGAGGTGGTACCCAGCCAGGGCTAGATAGGAAGCAGTGTAACATATGGTGAACAAAGTAATTATACATACTTGGTTTGTGCTGCGCCAGGGAATGGGTTGTACAATTCTTGTTGCTCGAAATGGGCATTGGGAGGCGGAGGTATAAAGCCTGGTCCACTGGCGAGATCCATCTCGATTACGAGGAATAGATAAAGCTGGAGACTAACGTTCAAGCTCGAGATTGATGAAGAAAGTAGTAGAGAGAAAAGACAATGGTTGCGGTGCAAAGAACGATCAATCTGTCGATCAATAAACCAATCAATCACGAGTGCTTGTCAGGTCCGAGAAGGAAGGACAGATCCTTCGTCCTCCTACGTACTGTACCTTGTGTTGGGAAACATTCCACTAAGCCGCGCGGCTTAGTGGAATGTTTCCCAACACCTTGTCGATTAACCAGCGTGACTATACAAAGGTCTCGTCGTTCTGTTTCAGCGACGAGGCTTATCTCGCATGAACCGCCTTTTCCATCGTGAAGCTTCTCAAAACGATTTCTAAACAGCGTGTGATCTCATTGCTCGTTATGGACTTGCGCGGGCAGGGATGCTTGCTGTTCGATGAATATCTCGAGATGCAACGATGCGTGTATCAGTCATCTCCCCTCATTCAGCGGATAAGTAAGCGGTCCATACGACACGCGTTACAAAAACGACGTCGAATTCTCTTCAAGTACTTTGTGAATCGCGTTGTACGTAGCGCTCCGCGAGAGTCCCCGTGCCAGTCTTGTCACAATGCTCAACCTGGGACGACAAGCATGTAAGTACTAAGTGCGTAGATTAATGTCATATACATAGACAGAAGGATTTATAGTATGTACAGCACACCCGACCTTGAGCACACCGGCCTTGCCTATACGACAAAATTCACAATCGTAACCTGTAGTCAATGTGGTTCTAGGCCTTTCCTGTTGGACAAATGCCGCGCAAAGGGGCATATACTTGATGTCAATTATGCCAATGGATCTCCTGGTAGCAGATAAATCCTGTGTTGCGATGGTCTGTGGCTCTGAAGAGTTTTTCGTCCGAGTCGCATAATGAACGCGTTTTGTTGGGAAACATTATATTTCCCAACACGTGTGTTCGCCTTCGCCAACCTTGATGTTTTTTCTTTTCCTCGCGGTTGTCACACCTCAGTTCGTTCCACGTTAGACGTGCGCGATACTGAGGCGTGTTCAATCCTTTTTACAATTGTCACGTACTTATTATTATTCATTTAGTTACATCGGCTTACTTTGGTGAATAATAATAAGTTCGTTCCGTATTAGACGTGCGCGATACTGAGCTACATTGGCTTACTCGGTACTGACTACATAACGCCACTCTTGTTGCGCGTCAATCTTTGATAGGTTATGGCGCCAATTCAAGATCAGACAAACTCCATAGACTCACTAGAGACAGGCCGAGGTGCTAAATTAACCAAAATAAAAGAAGGTCCCAGTAAAAATCGCTGAAAACTGTAAGCGTGTTGGAACTCCAACCAAGTGAAAGCAGACAATACGGGTAAGCACCTAATCAATGCGGCGTATGCATATGTAATCCCTCAGTCACGTATAATAGATTGTATCATCTGTACCTAATCAATACGCGTATGCGTAAGTAATCTAGGTACAGAGTTAGTTTATTGGAGTTAGTTTATTGTTTGTGTCCGTATCAATAAGTATAGCATACCCTCGGTCACGTATAACAGACTGAGGGGTACTGTGAGTGTCTGTCGAGTATATAAGAGCAGAGAGACAAAGCAGTGGTCACTGCAGGTCGTCCTTGCATCGGGTCGTGGCACCTCATCACCGTATCACAATCGTGATCTCTTACCACTCCTTCTTGCCACCACCTGATGCCTTCATTCCTCCTCACATGGGACCATGGTTTATGTGACCCAAAGGATACGTTGTAGTTGTAGAAAGAGGGGATGAGGTACTGACTTTGTGAATATATCCGCAACACTGTCTTTAGTGTTGATATATTGTTGCCGGCTGTGCTCATCACTTGATAAAATGGTACTTTATGTCAAAATGCTTGACTTGAGCATGCACCGCTGGGTCCTTTCGATAACAATATTGTGACCTTGTTGTCACAGAAGATGATGGTCGGGGTGCTTGAAAGTCCCATCCTATTTCCTTCATGAGTGCTCTCAGCAAGATGTATCCATATACTCCTCATCACAGGATGAAATCACCACTGTTTTCTGTTTTTGAGCAGACCAGGAAATTGCACATGTGCTGAGAGACCATGTATATCCCCTGGTGCTATGCCTGGTGTCCAGCAAGTGAGATTGTTGTTCATTGTCCAGTCCTGATAGGTGACACACCTGTTACTAGTGCTGATAAGTGGAGAAATGACATAGGATTTGAACCCAAGCAAGGTGAGATGAATCTCAAGAGCTTTTCCCACTTCACAAAGTTGGACATTGGCAATCTGCAATTGAACTTTCATGTTTCTGATCTGCCCTGCAGATAGATATGTGTGAAGAGAAGGTCCGGCGGTATCTGTAGTGAGCATCATAAAGTTGTTTGTGTGTTATAAATTCTAAGATTTTATGGTTTCCCAGAGACAATGAAAACAATCTTTCTAAAGATAGGGCAAGAGCATAAGACATAGAAAGATATCCCTAACTTAGGGTCATATACCTCCTGTCCATTGCCATGCCACCTCACAGAATGCGACCAAGATATTTTTTAAGCTCCTTGAACCTGTCTGGTTCAACTGTTTCCTGATAATTTCCCAATGTAGTACTGAGTGTCACATCAATGACCCCCCTACTGAGTTTGACAAGCATCATGTCACTGATCATTGCTAAGAGTTCTGTGAAGACAAGATTTTCAAAGTGAATCAAGTTGATGTTTTGCTATCAGTATTAACTACTCTGTCTTATAAATGCTTTTAGAATGTCCAGGATATTATGGCAAAAGCTACAAGCACAGGTAATATGAACATTGGAAGGAGCTGGATCCTGCCCAACATGTTGCTGTTACTGTCACTGTCCATGCTTCTGCTCTGTCCTGATCCCACTCCTGCCCCTGCTCCTGCACAACAGATTCCAGACAGCTGGAGGCTAACATGGAGCTAATCCATTGACTGTGACATGCTTGGGAGGCTGATAAATAACCTTGGGCGCTCACAATTATGTAGTCAGTATACATGAATGATCTCTAGATGCCTCCTGCAGTAAAATATTCTCTATGAATAACATACTTTATGGTCTTCCTTGAAAAGCATTTGTTCTGTATATAAAATATGTACACTAAGTAACTGATAAGAAGTGTGTAACTTGTACAAAATCTATACAAGACCTCAATTCTCAATGTTTTGACCTCCACCTTAAACTTCTGACTTGTTTGGATCAAATTTTCTTTGCAGTGTCAATGTGTGGATGGATGATTGTGAAAGTCCTATTTCCACTGTCTGGGAAATAGAGCCTAACTCTCCATCAAGAAGCATCTACTATCATGCCAGTGGTGGTTTTGAAATGGAATAAATCATCATGCCCAGTGGATGAACACAATAAAATAAAAAATTGATAGAAATCTGATTAACTGGGAGAGAAGTAATCAGCAGGAGATTGATCATCCAAAGGGTGGTTGCAAGAATGTTGCAGTGCCTGATCCAAGTCCATGCCATGCCAGAAGAAGTGGAAAAAAAGAATAGTAAAAAGTGCTGAGAAAACTAGTTTATACGTTTTGATTACTGTTATGTATGTTTTTATCAAAGTGATCAACACCCTACACCTCAGTGTTCCTACCATCACTGAGGTGTAAGTAAGTACTTACATATGATTATTCATTGCTTGACTGACAAAATCAGTTTATCTCATTGTCATTCAGAAGACAAATATGGTGTTCCTACCATCACTGAGGTTTTATCTCATTGTTATTTGGTCCCTAATCTCCACTAAGCAATCCTGTTCCTCACAAGACTGGTCCTGCCCAACAGGTTATGGGACCCAAAGACACCTATGACTTCTCAACTTCAAAACTCACCATCTCAAAGCTTACAGCAGATGTCAGGAACATATGCAGAATGCTTTAACAGAAACTTTGTTAACACCTTATGGGTACTATGCATAAACCAGTTGTGCCTGTTGTTCATTCCAGATCCATAATGGCAATCTGTTGTCCTAGTTGTCAGAAAAGAAGATTGAGGAGAATGAGAATGCAATGAAAGAGTGGCTGCAAAAGGTCTGGGAGCTATAACCCTTGACCTTTCATCAAGTCAAATGCTGCAGTGAACTGGAAAGGACTCACATAGATTCATGGCAATAGGGATGCCATGTACAACTCCAACCTCTTGCCCAACTACATAACACCCACATGTCAAAAACTAACATTCATACTCACCCTGCCAACATGGTTGTAATTGGATGCCCCATCTCCAAAACCTAGGTTGCTAGTTACATTTGCACATTTCTATCACCTGGGCATTAGTTGAGCTGAAGTCAAACAACATATAGTATGGCTACATAATTGAGCAATATTAAGCTTACTTTCTGGTCACATCACACCATTTAAGATGGAATCAAGAAAGAAGCCCAACATATCAAAACTTTGTAAGTGGGGTGCGCACATATGTTTCAAAATGGGAAAATTGAAATCGAAAGTGGAGGGTCAATTTGTTGGTATTGATGAGGAATCAAAAGGCTTTCATGTTTACTGGACTAATCAACACACCATGACTGTCAAGAGAGACATTTATTTCAACCATTGACCAGGAAATTGACCAGATTGAGGGGGAGTGGGAAACACCTAACAATCTAAAACGGGAAGAAACGTTAACGGCAGATAACTAGGGGGTTTCGGGCCGGGGGTAGTATGAACACCGAGGGAATCAAACTGTAGTAAAGTGGCTACGGGGCGTAACCGGCACCAGCTGAAAAGAGGTCAGGCCGGAGTATCCGTCGGGAGTGTCCGTAAACCGGTGCCTTTAGTATACTGTAGGGTCCATGACATACGTACCTAAGCTCATGTATTCGGACCTTGAAATAAAGGGCCCGCCCCTTCGGGGCGGTGCAGGATTATCATCATCATCATCATCTAAAACAATTCCCAGGTCAACTCCAGTACTCCCACCAATGTTATCAAATCTGAACCTACCATCAAAATTGTAACGAAACACAACCTAGGTTCCTTAGATTTTTTCATGTTCAATCTGGTGTGTCCCAGCATCCTTGACCGAAACGTGTGGGTCTGTCTGTGTGTGTGCGTGCATGTGCGCAGGTGTGCGCGTGTGTGGTGGGCGTGTGTGTGCCGCATGTGTGTACATACCTGGGGAGCGACTGGCGAGACCGGATGAGCGCTAGGCTTGAATGGATGGCAAGTCAGAATTCTTAGCTCATGTCTTGACACTTGCGTTGTTGTTATAGAAAGCAGGTCCCAAAAATGAGAGTCTGTGTCAGTGGGGTTCGACCCTGTCAAATAAAAGGTCAGTTAATTTGCGAATTGACGTCGTGCTGTGCGCCTAAGTGACATGTCTTTAGTTCATCCATTGTGCCTGCCTGCCAAACCAAATTTTCACCGTGTACACGTGTGATTGCAATCCACGCCCTCAATATCACTCAACTGCCTAAACAATCATCCTTTCACTCCCGACATCTTTTCCCCCACGAAGCCATGATTATAGTTGATGAAGTACCCATCTTTGGTACGACTCGACACGTTCCTGCTGCTACAGAAGTTTCAGAGACTCAACGTTGCGTAGAGACTGCACAAGGGACACACTACGGCATACCCTACGTGGAGTTCAGAGTACCGGACGACGACTCAGATATCCTTGCTGGTTCGTATTGCTTTCTATATCTCTTTCTTTGCAACAAGGTTTGCGAAAACGATGACAGATAGCGACGTCACATATACGAACCGACACGTTTCCGTCGACTCAAATGGTAATCCTGTCCAGCACTTGACGTACATCTCCGAACCTCTTGGAAACCCTGCTGTTGAAGGATGTGGTTGGGCTCGGTTTGATTTCGAACAAGTGGTTGGAAATGACGAATATGTACTCAAACGCAAGCTTGGTTGGGGAATGTCATCCAGTATATGGTTAGCCTATGATCAAACGTACGTTGAGGCATGTTTTTGTTACCGGCTCCTTATCTGAGGAGCTATCTGTTCAGAAATGATAGATATGTGGCGATTAAGGTTCTCACAGGTTATCAAAACTTGCTTGTGAATGACGGCCGCTCCTTTGAGTTCGACGCTCTTCAGGCCGTGACGCAAACGTGGCCGCAATCTCCTCATTGTCTCACAATCTACGGTGCTTTCAGTATTAGTGGAAAGGGCAGAGATGGCTGTCATGTCTGTTATGTCACACCGCTACTTGGTGGCAACGTGGACAGATTGTTAAGTCACTTTTCCCACTGTCAACTCACCTTCGGTTTCATCAGGCGGATTATTCTTCACACCCTACGTGGTCTCGCTCATATGCACAAACATGGATACATTCACTCCGACTTGAAGCTTGACAACATCTTCTTTAGCACCAACATGTCTACCCAGCACATCACGTCACTGCTTAAGAATGACCCTCCTCGACTTCATGACCCAGAATATTCCCCAGACGGAATAGTTCAATCTGCGGTATCCCAGCCACTCCCATTTCCTTCTCTTGAAGACGCGATGAAATGTACATTCCTGCTTGGGGATTATAGTCACGGTTTGTATGAATTTTCATCTTTCAAGTCTTCAGTATTGACCTGTTTCCTGTTTCCCAGCCTTTGAAATTGCCAAGGATCGGCAAGTCCAGCCCATTGGTATACCCCCAAACCGACCTCCAGAGAATGTCATTCTTGCCCCTTGTAATGAGAAGGCAGACATGTGGGAGTTTGGATGTTTGGTATGACCATTCAATTCAGACCTGATAATTGATACTCAACGTCCTCTACAAGGTTTTTGAACTCGTGACTGGAAGGATGCTTTTTAACTGGGGCCCATTGCCCGGGTATCAGCTCGACGAACAGGCCAATCTATTGTATCAGATGATGAACGTTACCGGGGAACGATTTTCCATAGCCCAACTCAACGAAGGCAAGAAGACTAATGACTACTTCAATGAGGACGGTATGTTTACGTTGTTTACTTGCGTTACGCTACTTATCATTTTCTTAGGTCAACTGCTGTCAATGCCCCCTTATGTGGACGACAATTATGGTGAAAAAATCAAGAAATTAGGGCATCTTAGTAACGTAGATACTGGATTGACATGTGGACTTCTGTCTCGATGCTTACGACTCAATCCCAATGATAGGTCTGGTGCTGTAGAATTACTTTCTGACCCCTTTTTTGTCGGGATCGACTAATAATATATATGACATCTCCACCATCCCTCCCCTGTAACTTATTGCGTGCAAACTATGAGTCTGGCTCAAAATTAGCATCCAAATGTAATGCCTGACATTTGACATCTGTGTTGGATCAATATATGGTTTGTGGTTTGTTCAGTGATGCAACTTTGTAGGTTTGGGTTTACCTGGGCTGAGTACTCGGGCTGGAGTAGGCAAGATAAACTTGAATACACAAAGGTGCTTAGAGCCACCTTAGACCACACTTTTTGAAATAGTAATAGGTAGATATTATTGATTCATTCTGAATTCCAAAAGGGTTTGATTGAAATCAATTGCAGACCTGTAGACCTGGAGCATGCTTTTCGCCCAAGTATGTCACTTCCCAGGATGCTCAAGCTGCCTGCTTGACTATTCCTTGCTCCTTCCCCTCATATTCTCTTCCTCTCAATATTCTTTCTATGAGTCTGGCTCAAAATTAGCATCCAAATGTAATGCCTGACATTTGACCTGGACATACTTGTAGACCTGGAGCATGCTTTTCAAGTATGTCACTTCCCAGGATGCTCAAGCTGCCTGCTTGACTATTCCTTGCTCCTTCCCCTCATATTCTCTTCCTCTCAATATTCTTTGCTCCATGCACAGACAGACAAAGAAGTGGTACATTTTTGCTGCATTGCGCATGGGTTTCTGGCTTTTCCATGAGAGCCAGCCATAAGCATACCTCTTGAGTCAGCGGACAAGACAAGGGATGTATTCTCATTAATTACAATGGACTCAATCATCTATATATAACTGTGCACCTCAAGTATCCATCCTGGTTCTGTTTTTCCTCCTCTTCCTCCTCTTCCTCTGCAATAATTCATTTCCCTTCCTTCCCAGGAGCTTTTGACTGCAATAACTACATTTTCAAAGTTGAAGAAAAGTCAGTGTGTGGAATATGGCCAACAAGAATGAAGATGAGGCTGCATAGGTGCCTGGATCCGATGGTTTTTCATTCCTAGACATTGTTAAATGTTTTGTATCATTTGATCATATCATCTCTTCATAGATTCATTGAGATAATTAATTCTGCATGTCCCATGGCTAATTCCATCGTCACAAATAGATAATTCTTTGTGTCAAATACTGGATCTGGACCCTTGGACTTGGACTTCTGCTGGAATTTAAGTGTCTGAACATCACTACAATGTTACCTTACAATTCCCCAGCCTTCTAACCATTCAGTCTTCCCTTGCACTTACCTTTGCTGCTATGGTCGCCAAAAGATTTTGAATGGGGAAAATATCATCAGTGGTGAGCACTGGCCAGCCCTTCAGGATATGATGGCCTTGTAGAACATCTTCTCATGGTATTAGGTTCCATACACTCATCTCTTTGAGTGATTTCAGCTTGTCATAGTATGATTCCTCCCATTGTGGTCCATCTGGTGAGTTCTTAACGTCCTCCCATGTTCTTGGTGTCTCAGGGTCAGCTGCCAAAGCAACGTCCTGATTCCATCACATTCAGGTCCTCAACACCCCCAAAAATATATTCTAACACACAGGCACCCTTACTATAAATACATCCGCCCGCCCATCCCACACTCACCCAAAATGGAACTGGAAACTTGCTCCTCCGCCCTGCCCCTGACTCCCCGGGAACCCGCCACCCTGGTGGAAGAACTGCGCAAACGGATGACCGCCCCCACTGAACGGGTACGCATACGCATGCTGCTGTTGAGCCATCGGATCGTTCGGGTCTTCGCCATTATCGAAGCGCGCACGGAGGTCTGGTGTGGGCGGGAAATGTTAGTAAGTAGGGAAAAATCAAAGAAAAGAGGAAAGAGGGGACGCACCGGGATTGATGAGGACCTCGTACGCCTCGTTCACAGCTGCCATTTTTGCTTCGGAGCCGCCTTTGTCGGGGTGCGCCGTTTTGGCTGCGGTGCGGCTAGGTAGGTAGGTGAGTGAGAATACATACATACATACATACTAGGAAGAGATGAGGACGTACAAAGCCTTCTTTATCGTTCGATCGTCAGCATCTCGTGCGACACCAAGGACCTTGTAGTAGTCTTTTTGTTTACTTTGTTTAAGAAGCTTCTGTGCACGTTGTAGCCTTTCGTGGATCTACGACCGAAGAGATAAATCAGGCTCGTGAGGCACTCATAACAAGGACCATGAGAACGCACATCACCACTGGCCCTCCCACTATTCTCAAACGCCTTATCAAGCACTCTCACCGCCTCTTCCCACTCCTGCTTGCCAAGTAACACCTCCCCTCTCCCCACCAGCCCATCGACATCCTCCTCGCAGCCGCTCATCCCAAGCAGCTCCTCGCACCACCGCCCAATCATCTCCTTCCGTGTCTTGAGCGCCGTATACGCCTTGCACAATGCGCGGACAAGCTCCTGACGGCGCATGGATGTCCTGAAGGCGTCTGGAAGGGGGATCTCGGGCGTATGTTGGCGCGCGGCAAGCTGGGGCGGGAGTATTTGTGCGCGGGACGTGTGTTCTCTGAGTGCGTCGTCGAATTTGGCGAGAAAGTCGCCTTTGGAGAGGAGGGCGATGATGCCGCGGTGGTCGTTGGAGGCTTGGAGGTCATGAAGGGAGGAAAAGGTGCGGTCAAAGGATTTGAGGAGACGGCGGAGAGTGAGACAAGGCTTGGAATCTGGGTCGTAGTGGAGACATTGTTTTAGTGTGTTGAGTGGCGCAGGAGAGGGGGAGAGGAGAAAGTATGAAAGACGGAAGATTGTTGTGAGGAGTGTTGTTGAGGGCGGTAGGAGATGCGAGAGGCGGCTGGCGGTGGCGGTGGCGCAGATGTTAGCTAATCCAAGTCAATTACATAAAAACACGCACGTGAGATCACCAACGGCGCTGTCAACGTCGCCCGATGCAAGCGCGCACTCGGCCCGTACGGACCGGATGTCAATAGAATGGCTGGCACTGCGGAGAGCGGCACTGGCACTTGCGACGCACGCATCCCACTGCTGTCCCTCCCGCTCACCCTCCATCCGCACTTCCATCTCAAATCCAGCCTTAATACTCTCCCCAAGCTCCCTCGTCTCCTCGCTCGCCCCCCGTCCACGCACATACACACCCAGCGCCTCTCGAGCCAGCTCAAAGTGCCCCTCGCGCGTGTGTATCCGCGCTTTCATCAGATTCGCTCCTTCAAACGTCCCAGACGTCAGCACCAGCACCTTGTCCACATCGTCCAGCGCAGGCCCGTGCCGCGAGAGAGAAAAGTACGCCGTCGCGCGTTTGTAGTAGAGCACGTAGTCAATCGGCGACTGCTCAATCGCTTCGCTGTATAAACGCGCTGCCTCGTTGAATTGCCCGAGCGAGAGAAGAGTGTTGGCGCGGTTGATCAGGGGAGCCAGCCCTGGTGGGTCGAGCCCTCCGCCGCTGCTAGAAGGCTCACCGTAGGCACTATGCGTCACGAAGAGCAGAAAGCAACTGAGCGCCGCTGGTAGGTGCATCGTAATGAGTTGCCACAAAGTGGCCGTTGTTTAGAAACAGACTTGAATAAAAGGGACACGTTGCATTCCCACGGTCACTAATTGAAGATGTTCGACAAAAAGTCTCTGGTAGACTTGATAACCATAAACTTTCGAAGAGACGATAAAAGTCTCAGTGACACAGGTAAGGGTTTAAATAAAAAGAGGGAGCATTATCTAGGAATATCCATCCTTGGACTGCTTGACATCCCAAAAATGATGACTGAATCATCTTTGATTGCGGGATGCAGGTTGCCATAGATACACGTCGCTGATTATTTCAAGTTGAGAATGAGGTTTGATACATCCCCGGGTCTGCACCAAATTTGTACAGCTTAAGCTCCTGGAGATGAAGCAAGGGCTCATTCATTTGTATCAAGTAAGCTTCAGGTAACTTGAAGCTTAGGGCATATCTGATTACTGGAATCAAGCATTAGGGCAATCACACTCGACAAGAAAAGAATGCCTGCCATGAAGTGTGTCTAACTTTTCAGGATCAGGCGGGTGTTCGTGTACAAGGACCGTACTAAGCTGGTGTCGCTTTTTTTTTTTTTTTTTTTTTTTTTTTTTTTTTTTTTTTTTTTTTTTTGATATCTCATCGTGCGGGATTTCATGCCTACTTTTTGCTGTTCCTTGGAAACCAGCTGGCGGCACCATCTCCGCTGACGAAAAAAGTAAGAAAAAATGTCTTCTTTGTCTCGAGAATCAAAGATTATGAAAAGTAGTAATCTATATAAATGTTGGAGAATGTTTAGCGTACTCTTGCCACCTAGGTGCTACATAGAACTTGGACAATGGTTTCGTTGGTTGTAAGTGAGCCAAGGATCACGGAGCAAGTCCGAGGCAGAGGCTCGCGTTTCCTGTGTCCATGTTACAGTTCTTCTAATGAAAGCAAGGAACATCTCTGACTCTTGAAGCGTCATGGACCTGTCAACTTTCTTCAAAGAAAATTCCAGGAATGACTCGAGAGTCTCGTCTGGAACTTCCCCTTTGGGCAACCCATCCTCATCGAAAAACTCAAGCGCACGTGAACCCGCCTTGTCTATGAGCTGTCGAGGTGGGGGTCCGAGTAGGGCAACCATTCGAGCAAGCTGGTTGTGGCCAACGGTCCGTTCGTCGGATTGTGCACCTGAACTTTTTCGGAAGAAAAGGTGATTCTTGAACATGAGGTGCCAGATCTATTCTTTCAAATTAACAATTGAATGATGAAGAAACTTTGATGAGATAAACCATGCATCCAAAACTCCAGATATCTACTGGCGTTCCCCATGGAAGGGACAAAAGAACTTCTGGTGCTCGGAAAGGTTCGGGTAGGACGAGTCCTGTGTAAGATTCTTCCCCCGTACGCGCTTCTCCAAAGTCGGCAAGAATAAGACAGTCTCCTAACCAACGTTTCAGAGGAACAGAAAGAGCCGGAGTGTCATAAACGACCGCTTGATCGGTAATTTTCCTAGCGCTAGGATGTTTAATTTCATGTTCTTCAACGTCTTTGAGTATTGATTTGTCACGTAACCGAAAGAGAATATTCTTTGCTTGTACGTCTGAGAGTCACGGAACATTAGCAGATGGGGACTAGAAGAGTCATGAATTTCACCTCCATGGACCATATTGGCACCGTGGACAAATTCTATAGCTCTCAGAATATTCGAAGCGAAAACTCGGATACAATCAATGGGAGGAACACCGCCAAACGCATCAGCAAACAAATCCAAGGTCATGCCAAGAGGTTCATGTATGAGGAAAGGGTAGTTGCGGTCTTCAATGTGTAATTCAAAATGATCCAATGCTTGCCGGACGAGATGCTGTCCCGGCAGCCTACTAGTCTTCACAGCTTCAGATACAACTTTGTATGCTTCAATCTCTCGTTGGACCGGAGGATAGTCGCAGACCGTGGATTTCATACAAACGTATTCATCCGTACTGGAAATATGGGTTGGACATAGAAGGCCGACGGTACAAGGACCTACCGGAGATCCCGACATATCCAAACCGTAGACGTGGTCCCAAAACCGGCTTTGAAGAGAACTTGATAGTTTGAATGAATGACATCACCAAGCCGAATCGGATAGAACGATTCAGGCTTGTACCAATCCAAACACTCCTCCGACTCCTCGACTCTCTCCTGGGGCAGAATATTATGAAAGCCAGTAGTTGGAAAAACACGAGGAACTCCGACTCGAGAATGGAACCGAGAGAGGGCGTGAGGAAGTGTGAATTGAAAGACCTTGAACAAGTTCATAGTGTGGCGAAAAAACATGGTCCCAGATTTTAAAATGCAGTAGACAGTAAAATCGAACAAAAGATAAGGGCCGCACTTGTGTGTGTGTGAAATCTCCCCAAAAAATGGCTCGTCGGTTTGTTCGATCCAATTGTGGGTCCAGAATAATTGGGGCCGATTCAGGTCGAGATATAACCTTTCGGGATAATGCAGTTTGAACCGAGCTTGAACTGCCACGCTTAGGTCGGGAGGGCATTGAAGTCTGAATAAGGGGGGTGGGGGAGCTTACTCATGACTACAGTACACGTCGTCACTTTCACGATTCACTCTGTTTTGCGTACCGGCGAAATTACCTATCTTCTATATGATTAGGTGTATAAAGTCACTCAAAAAGGCAAAGGAAGATTGCCATCATGAAACAAAGCATCCTCAGGAGAGGCAAGACCATCAGAGGAATAGACAAGTTCCAACCATACTTGGAGTCTGGATTTAGGATGTCAACACTGTTGAGCATCAGAATTGCTCACAAGTGTAATACATATGTCTACATAGGATTGAACAATGCAGTACATACTTGGCTATGCCAAGTTTAATGACAACTTCATTAAGAGGGAATGCCAAGGACAAGGCTTTATTTGAGCTCTAAAATATCCTAACATGATCAATGTTGAAGGGAACTACAAAGGAAAAGCAATGTAGGCACCTTCTCCTACTCAGCCATGCTTTCTACCCCTGCCTCAGGCCTTCCTCCTGCTTCAGGTACCTCATCCATCACCCAGGATGATGCCTATGCTTGGTTACATGCTGTGAAACAGGGCTTTTCCACCTCCAACATCACTTAACTCACTCTTAGTCAGCAACTATCTGTTATGCAGGCTCAGCTCAAAGAACTCCTCTCTACTATGCATTCTGCCTCGTTGGGGGTCACTCAGGACTCCCCATCTCTCTCCAACCATTCCCCCTTGTTAACTCTGGACCACTCTGCTGCCCCCTACCTTGCTAACAATCACATCTAAAATCTCTTCAGCACCCAAGGCTGCCCCTCCTTCCTTGTTTGATGGTGACTGAGCTCAAGGATGTCAGTTCCTGACAGCCTGTAAACTATATATCAGTTTGCATGCTTCCTTGTTCACCAATCCCTTTCATACAATTGAATGGGCATTGTCACACATGAACATTGGACAAGCAGCTGATCTGGCACAGAAGATCTTGCAGGATGAGGGCAATATGTTCCCTGACTGGGTGACCTTTGAGTCCTGGTTCCTCTCTGAGTTCACATATCCCAACAAGGTGCAGCAGGCTGCTCTTATGCTAGAAGGCACATTCTACCACCAGCAGGGATGTATCCTGGATGCCTACATTAATGGGTTCAAGCAGTTGGTTGTTTGCTCAGGATTTTCTAGGTCTTCTCCACTGGTCCTTTGCTTCCACTGTGGGCTGGACTCCAGGATACACTAGCCAATTGATGCTATGGTGGAAGGGCTTTCCATGATAAAGACATAGATGGTTGGATTGCTGCAGCACACCTCATTGACTGGAATGCCCATGCAGACCAACAGTTTGAGTTGTGCAACTCATCACCACTGCATCCACTACTGCTGCCCATTCCCATGGCCACCTCTTCCAGTCTGGATGGACTAGAAGTTAGTTGCAATGCTCTCCTCAGGAAGCTCCTTCTTGCTAAGGATGCTGGAGGAGTACCCTCATTTCTCACTGCCACCTCTTCTAGTCTGGATGGAAGGGAAGTTGGTTGTCTGTTGACAAATGAGCGCAATACCCCCAGCAGGGAGCTCCTTGCTACCATGGATACTGTGGGAGCACCCCCATTTGAGGTGGAACCATGATGGATGGAGTGTATACCTTTACTACCTAGCTATAACTGCTTTGCATCCTGACAGTGGAATTGCTGACACCATTCTGAGCTAGGTCTCCCCAGCCTGTAAAGCAGCTAGTGCCTCTTTAGATGCCCCATCCCCTCCTCCCCTCTTCTCCACTAAATAACCCTCTCCTTCCCATATCCTTCAATAGGAGCACCACTTTCCATGCTGCTACACAGTAGCCTCCACTCCATCAGCTACCTCAGGGTTGTGAGTGAGCTGCCATTAGAGCCTTTTGACAAGGCCCCCTTTCCTATCCAGATCTGGACCTCTTAAACCCTCCCCCCATGGCATTCCCTTGTAAGGAGGCCCCTCACAAGGATGCTCAAGGACTGGGAGGTGACCTCAAGTTGGAACAGACTGACAACAGTGGTTTTGAGAGAACTCCAGAGCCCAGTATTCCTAACAAAGCCATTGAGGAAGGAGATAGGATCTTGGCTGCCTTACTGCACCAGTCACCCACTGTTGCTGAGATCCATACAAACCAGACCACCTCACAGCAGTTAGCTCTTCAGGAGAACCTTGAGTCTGGTTGAACATGCCTCTCCAAGTCCCCTATAGCTAGCTTTCCCTGTCTTCTTCATTAAAAACAAGGATAGTTCCCTCTGCTTGGTACTGTAAGGGGACATCCCTTCCTGAGCCCACTCCCTCTTCTCTCCTTTCTCCTGTTTCCTTTCCTTTTCCCCTTCCTTTTCTCTTCTTCTCCCCTTTAGATATTCTCTGTACATATTGTGGCAGCATTGATTGTGCATACTTTTCTCCCTCTCTTTTTATTTCATTCACTTAATCCTTTTCCTCCCAGTGACTTGCTCTTCCCCATTACTGGCCTACTTCCATTTGTTGCATCCCTATTTGTTAACCTGCCTTAGTTTCCATTCAATTCCATCATTTTTCCTTAATTCCTTTTATCTCCATCCCACAACCACTTTTGCCACCCTTCCTTTGTCATTATTTCTTAGTCCTTGTTATACTTATGTAGCCTAGTCCCTCATAATATAGTCTTCCAAATATACTTCACTTTCTTTATCAGTTGACCTGAGTGCCTTTTTTAAATGGCTTTTGCACCACATACTGTATCAAGCATTTTCCTAACACCTGTCTTTGAGGCATTGCAACTAAGCCAGATATGATTCTCTTTTCAAGGATTGATGGGCTAAATTATTAGTGTCTCACTACAGATATGCTTGATGATTTCAAGGCAATGCTAGTGAATGGGTTGCCAATAAAAAGGCAATCCATTCTGTATCATTGCTATCAATGGCCTGGTGTATGCAGATTTGATATAGTTTACTAGTCCAACAAACTGCTGAATGTTGTTGTATATTATAAGAGTGTGCCACTTCTAATTCATAAATGGATGCCCTTAACATGTATGAGACATCCTTGGAGTAGAGCTCACACTTCTTCCACTTGAGATTGAGCCAATTTTTGCATAGTAATCTGAAGACTATGCACAAATGCTCCTCATGCTAAGGATATTGCATCAATGAGAATTAATTTCATGATTGACCTCCTACCAGGGAGGAAGTTCCTCCTTGGTACTGTTGACAATATCCTACACCATTACTGGCAAAGTCTTGAATTATTGTCTGTAGTTATATGATCAGCCTCTGCTTGCTACTTCTCTTTCTGCTGCCAGGTGAGCCTAGGCTGTTCTGGTGGCTTCCAAGGTGGAAACACCTGCTCATATTTGACATGCATAGCCAAGAGACAAATCTCAGACTTGTCTGGTATATTCAACCTCACTGGCAGGTTGTCATTCCCTACCAACACCTTGCTTTCATAAGTTGTCAAGTCAGCTATGACTTGATTCCATTCCTAGGGTTACATTCACCCAGTTCATCCTTGGTTTATGGATAGGTCAAGTCATCATCATTGACCACCTTTATGATCCCAGCCATTTCTCCCCCTTTCAAGAGTATCTCTGAACTCTTTCTACATCATCAGGAATGCTGATGACTCTTCTAGCAGGCATGCCAGAACCTGTACCTCCTCCTTAACATTCTTCATGGGTTGCATACTTAGTGCCACCATATCACTTCCACTGCTTAGCACACTTCTTAGCAGTCCTGAACTTTTAAAGTTGACCATCAGCATCTTCCAGCTCCAAGCATTGAGGTAGAATAGCTGTCCTGTTAACAACCACATGGTGCTAGAGTCTAGGGCAGCCAAAGAATTGATCCATCCCATTTGGGATTTGTGGTACATGCACTGCAGTCTTTATACTGTGCTCATATGCTCAGGCCTTGGACATGAACTCTTTGACCCAAAATAGACTAAGAAGTAGCCATCATTGCAACTCATTGACAAAGGCAATATCTCTCTGCTCTCAGCACACACCCTCTTGATAAAAAAACTCAAGTACCCTGAATCCCCTATGTACTGTCCTCTAGCTTCTATTAAAGGGGAGGGAAGATGACTACAAAGACAACTCAAATAACCACAAATATCCTCAAACCCTTCTCCTTGCTTAAGATCCACCTCCTAAAATCCTACCTCTCCAAACTCCTTCTCCACCCTTCAAAAACCCTGCTACCCCTGCTCCCCCAGAGAGGATATCTTAAGGTCCCCCACCAGTAAAAATCCTCTAAAACAGACAAAAAGGGCTCTCCCCTTGTTGCACATGTTTACCATCTCCTACTCCCAAACACCCCTCTCACATCATTGGGTCCACTTTTTTTGCTTGCCCTGTCCAAATTAGGAACTAAGCATACCAGCTCACTATCATGGCAATACAGAAAAACTCCAGGGTGCCCAAGCAGCTTCCTCTTCCAAAAATTCCATGGCTTAGAATCTACAAGTTGTCTCCCCTGAGTACCACAAATTTGTGACCTATACTGCCCTAATGACCACCACACATATAAGTAGACTCTGTTGGAAGAACTCGGTCGACCCATATTCCTCATGCCTAATTAGGCAGAATAAGTGCTTTTAGGTGATGACCAGAACTCGAGACCATCTCCGGAAGTGACTTCGAAATGTGAACTTCAACTGGAATCTACCAGTAGAGAAAAAAAAAAAGAGATAGAGAGTTGAGGAGTACATTCCAACCATAATCCATTCATCACAAATCTATACAACTCCAGACGTCAACGACATATCGACCAAAGAAGACCCTACAACGCGCGCAGGCGCGCGATTTTCATCAAGAGAGGGGGGGGGGGG